>VSMD01062701.1:0-14761 GCA_008750895.1 Mirza zaza | reverse complement strand
GGTACAGGTTGTGATGGTGAGGGGGGGCGATGACAGTGGTGGTGGTGGAGTTGATGATAATGGGGGTGGAGGTGATGGTGGTAGAGGTTGTGATGGTGGTGGAGGCGATGACGGTGGTGGTGGTGGAGTTGATAATGGGGGTGGAGGTGATGATGGTGGTGGTGGTGGTGGAGTTGATGATAATGGGGGTGGAGGTGATGGTGGTAGAGGTTGTGATGGTGGTAGGGGCGATGACAGTTGTGATGGTGGAAGGTGGTGGTGTGATAACAGGTGGTGGTGGTGGTGGAGTTGATAATGGGGGTGGAGGTGATGGTGGCGGAGGTTGTGATGGTGGTGGAGGCGGTGGTGGTGGTGGTGGTGGTGGTGGTGGTGGTGGTGGTAGTGGTGGTGGAGTTGATAATGGGGGTGGAGGTGATGGTGGTGGAGGTTGTGATGGTGGTGGGGGCAATGACAGTTGTGATGGTGGAAGGTGGTAGTGTGATAACAGGTGGTGGTGGTGGTGGTGGTGGCAGGCAGACAGGGTTTGAGAAGTCTAGACAAGGTGACAGTCCCTGAGCTGCATCTTGGAAGAGGAAGACATCTCCAGGTGGAGAAGGGGCCAGGGTGGGAAGGGCATGAAGAGGAGAGCTGCCCAAACCAGCCTGTCTGGTTTGGGGGTGGTGAGCCTTTGGTGTAGCTGGAGTACAGGTTGGTGGCCAAGGACAGGGGAGGGGTCCAAGTAGGGGTCATACTGTGGTAGGCCTTGGAACCATGCTAAGGAGGATAGACTCCATTTAAAGGCAGAAGGGAGTTGTTGACAGTTTTTTAGCAGTAAAACCACCTGGGTTTCAATGAGACCAGTTAGGAAGCTGCTTTACTATCCAAACAACCAATGATAGGGGCCTGCGTGGGGACAGGTCGTGGCATGGGGCAGAAAGACAGGGTCCACCTTTAAGATCCACTCTGACTCGGAGCTGCCCAGTGACGGACATGCAGCCTCACGAGAACACAGTGGCGCTGGGACGGAGGACGCTGGTGTAGAAGGAGCGCCTGCCCTGGGCGGATGGCTGGCCCGCAGGGCATCTGGGCTCCCTCTCAGCTCCGAGAGGGCAGCACAGGCAGCAGTGTGGCAAAGGTTGGTCCTTCTCTCTGGACCGTCCAAGTGCTGGACACCAAACAGGGAAATCAAACGGGCTGCGCGTGCATTTGGGGAAACAGCCCAGGAGGAGGCTACAGGGGTGTGCACCTGGCTGCCCCGCCCCAGAGAGGCCAGCACGGGCATGTTGCAGGGCCAGGGAGGGGCAGGGTCCGAGAGGGCCGGCAGCACCCGCGCCCGGCAGCTGAGGCAGCTCCTCGGGCCCTGGGTCCGAGCGCCTGCGGCAAGGCAAGGCCGGCCTCTGGGGAGGAGACGTACGTGTAAGAAATCGATACGTGTGTGAGTTGCTCCCACTTTGCATCGCGGGCAGACACAGAGGAGCAGGCCGGTTTGAGGAGCCGCTGTAGAGACAGCGAAGCAAGTGCGCTGTTCAGCTCGCCCGGCCTTGCTTGCTGCCCACCTCGATACACGGGTGGCTTGTTCTTTAAGGGCTGCTTTACTCCTAAGCTGTTAAATGGTTTTTCCTGCCCCTTTCTCCTTTACAAGAATGTCCTAAGTGTAAGGCCAGACACCTTCTAAAAGAGGCTTCTGCATAAGGCCCTTGGAAAAGGCCTGCCCTGGCACAATTATGAAATCAAAGCAGTTGTCCCACCTCCCTGTCCAGCCCCCTTCTTCCCAATCCAGGCTCCCCGGGCACCTGCCCACCCTCCTGCTATAGAATTCCCAGCTGCTGGCGGGGCACGGTGGCTCACGCCTGTAATCCTAGTGCTCTGGGAGGCCGAGGCGGGCAGATTACTTGAGGTCAGGAGTTCGAAACCAGCCTGAGCAAGAGCAAGACGCCGTCTCTACTAAAAATAGAAAGAAATCAATTGGCCGACTAATATATATATAGAAAAAAATTAGCCGGGCATGGTGGCACATGCCTGTAGTCCCAGCTACTCGGGAGGCTGAGGCAGGAGGATTGCTTGAGCCCAGGAGTTTGAGGTTGCTGTGAGCTAGGCTGACGCCACGGCACGCACTCTAGCCTGGGCAACAGGGTGAGACTCTGTCTCAAAAAAAAAAAGTCTGTGCTGCTAACTTTGTGGTGAACCAGCCCAGTCCCCGTTAAGGTGGCACCTGATACAGGCTGAAACATGACCTTAGGTATTTTAGATGGAGATCCTTAAGAGTTAGAAAACATTTAAGATCCAAAACAATGCTTCTTTTTAATTTGTAACGTGGTCAAATAAATAAAATAAAATTTGCCGTTCTGACTGATTTTAATTGTATAGTTCAGTGGTATTAATTGCGCTCACATCGTCGCGCGACCATCCCCACTGTCGCCAAAGTCTGTCCTCCCCTCAAACGGAAAGTCTGTCCCCATTAAGCAGTGGCTCCCCATCCTGCCTCGCCAGCCCCTGCTAACCTCTAATCTACTTTCTGTCTCTATGAATGTGCCCATTTTAGATCTTTCATCAAGTGGAATCACACAGTATTTGGCCCTTTGTGACCGGCATCTTCACTTAGCCTGGTGCTTTCGTGGTTCCGCACGCTGCAGCACGGGGCAGGGTCTCATCCTCTGTGAGGCTGCCGCCCACCGTGCGTGCAGGCCCCGGCCTGTGGGTCTGCTCCTCTGTTGGCAGAAGAAAGACCTCTTAATGGCTGGACCTCAGGCCTCAGGAGGGAGGAGGCCTTCAGGCTGGGATGCCTGTGGCCACCCCTCCAGCCATACATTGTAGGTGGCCCTTGCCTGCCAGTGGCCCCTGTTGGACTCATAACCCAAGGTTTCAGGCGGCCCATGGACAGGGACGGCTGTGCAGGAGGTGCCAGCCCTGCACGGGCCCCTCACTTCTGTGTTACGAGGAGGTTGGGCTATGTGTCCTTGTTTGTCTTCCAGCTTCTTAAGTTCTACAAGTCCGCCAGTGTCCTGAGAGGGTGGTGCGGGCGGCAGATGGCACAAGCAAGGCAGGGCAGGAATCCCGGGCGGCAGCGAGCACGCGTGAAAGGAGAACAAGCCAGAGGGAGCTGAGGCCTCGCGGGCCCTCGCCGCAGGGTTGGAGAGTAGGCAGGAGCCGCGTTTAGAGGTCAGGCCGATTAGTGCTTAAGTTACGAGTCAGCGTGGAACACGACATGCTGCTTGAAGTCTTATTGTGGTGTTTATTGTCTTTGCACCTTGTACAGAGATGGAATTGTATAACTGGGCTTCTTGTCGACTCTGTTTGGTGGAGAATTCTTGGCAGCTCAATGAACGCACTGGCATAAATTTAAGTGGGCGCACACAGGCGCCCTGGGCATGAACTGCACACCTGCGTCTACCACGCAGCAGATGCGGCCACGCAGAGCCCAGCACAAGCGGGGTGCTCTGCTGTGCACGTGTGTGCTGCAGGAACATGCAGATGCGGACAGACACGCCAGTCTCTGCAGAACTGTCCTTGTCCGTGGAGATCTACCCTGGCATGGTTTCTGCTTGTGAGAAGTCTGTGTTCCCTTAAAGCACAAATATTAATCGTCTTATTATGAAGGCTCTTTCTATTATGAAATCTCCTTTTATTCATGGTAATCCTCAGAGCAATAAGGAGAGGAAGTTAACAAGAGGAGCTCTGCATTCCATTCCAGTCCTGGAGTCCAACAGTGCCTCAGTCAGAACTGCACACAGACCAGGGACTAGCATCCTTACTTGCCGTAGAATTTGGAGGAGCTTTGGGAGTCGTCTGCTGCCTTGGAAGTGGTGTTAAAAGTTCCAAGAAGGACAAAAAAAGTACTGATCCCTCTTCTCAAATCATATGCAGAACCCAGCACATAAAGTCAAAAAATGTCTTCCAGAGTGGTGAGAGGTAGCTACTTCTTTGCGTGTGCTCTCTGTCCGCACCCCATCATACTGGCTGCCTGGACTCTATTCAGCTGTACTGGGACCCTCGGACAGCTCAGCATGTGGGTTAAAATGGCACTGCTCTGGTTCCAGAGTGGGTGGGTGTCAAAGCCCCTCTACGCCGCCTTCCCCTTGCCTGTACCTGCTCCCAGAGCACCTGCTGGAAGCCCAGGACCCCCTGCAGCCTTGCATTGTTTACATCCTCCTGCACATGAGGAAACAGACCCAGAGAAGTGAAGTGCTTGTCCAAGGACACACAGCCAGTTAGTGCTGGAATCAAAATAATTACCCTCAAAAGATTATTGAGTTTCTGTCCTCCAGAAGCTTCTAGTGTAGTTGGAAAGGCAGCTCTGTGTACGTGAGAAGATAGGTGGGAAACTAGGATGTCCTGCCCTCAGCAGTGTCTGCCCAGCTCCACCAGTGTCCAGAGGCATCGTGATTCCCGGAGCTGGGCCCTCTGTCTCCACCAAATTCTTCTGGGCATTTCAGTCATGGGTGCGACCACGGGCTCCCAGTTGCTGGTATTCGATGTAAGAAATGAGCTGGGTGAGAGGAAAGAAAGGGAGGAGAAGACAGTAACAAAAAGGAAGTGATAAAGGAAAAATAGTGTTGAATCAGAAGAGAAAGTGAGAGAAGGAAGGAGACAGGAGCCGTCTGCCGGCAGAGTCACCACGCTTGCCCTCGGCAGGTGGGGGTGCACACGCCATCTGAGGGCCCCCAGGAGCCTGGGCACCCACGCCAGCCCGTCTGCAGCCTTGAAGCCCGTGTCTTCCATGCTAGTGTCCCGGGCTTTGCCCTCTTTTCCGCAGCTTTTCTGCCTCCCCCTCCCTTCCGAACCCTAGCGCAGAATGGCAGGAATGGCTGTCTTAGTCCGTTCCAGGCTGGCTCCCAAAGGTTCCCAGTTCCCAAGACCGCAGCAAGGCTGGCGTGCGTGCTGAACGCTCGGTGTCTTCTCGGCAAGCTCTGTGGGCACGCGTATGCAGAGGGCACAGACCTGGATTCTGAGTCGGGCGCGAGGAGAGCCGGGAAGGATTGTGTGTCCGAGAGCCCAGGCACTCGGGGTGTCAGCACGCGTAGGCTTTGACAGGCTTTGGCTGCTCTTACTCGCCCTCAGATATTTCTGGGGCAGTGCAGCGCGTGTTGGGAAGGGAGGGACAAGCTGTTTCACTTGTGTGAGTTGTCTGTTTGTCCAGGTGGTCCTGCGGGGGTTCCTGGCCCTAACGTTGGTGTGGACACCATGTGTCCTGCCACGTCCGGGCAGCGAGCTCACACGCCGCCTGTGCCCAGCTGTCCCTGCTCTGGGTTCCTGTCCATACCCGCCCCACCAGCTCCATGGACCCTTTTCAGTTCTCCCTCAGATCCTTAAACATCTTAGCTTGAGCAGTCTGGACCCAGCTGCGTCTCTGGGACAGTGGGAACCAGTGAACAGTGTGCTCCCAGCACCCAGGCAGGCGAGACAGGGGACAGACCTTGGACTGGGGTCGGGAAGTCTGTGTTCCCATCCCCTGCGTGTACGTCCCTGGGCTCGGTATCACATTAGCATCCTAGTTCCTCAGGTGAGGAGGCTCATTAGATACCCTGTAAGATACCTTCTGCCTCCAGACTCTGGTTTTAAGCAGGACCTTGTAACTCCTGCCTGGAGAGGACATCCTGTGATGTGAGGGCGCTTTCTTGGGGTCCAGTTTCTGATGGGATACAGATTCAGACTGGGGTGTGTAGGGGCCATCCTTCCTGAGTGGGGTCCAGCCTCGGCACTTCTCTCTTCAGTCTGCACACACTCCCAGGGCACCTCATTCAGCCCTTCCCTGTAAGCTAGACTCTGCTCTGACCCCACCTGTAGATCCATTCACCAAAGTCTCCCATTCAGCAAGTCTATAACCGACGTCGCAACCTTCCTCCAAATGCCCTCCTCCTCTTCCTGAAGTCCCTCCTGCAGTGAGAGGCGTCAGCATGCACGTGGTCATCCGGACAGGAGCCCTCGGGGAGGGTGCTGTGCACACCTTCTTGCACTGCCTCTATTCTCCCCCGCCCCCACGTGCGAACAGAACCCAAAACCACAGCACATCCTCTGTGTCTCTCAAATCTGTCAGTCCCACCATCTCTACCTTGGCTCGAGCCTCGTGATCTCTGCATGGGTCACTCCCACGCTCCCGCCCCCCATCCTCCAGCCAGTGCCAGGCTGCAGCGCACATCTGACCACGTCATTCCCAGTCTCCGTGGAATGGAATCCGAGTGTCCTGGTATGGCCACAGAGCCCCAGTCTTCTTGCTGCTGCCGCCCTCCAGCCCTGCTCCCTCAGCACCCCTCACCCCGGCCAGATCAATGTTCGTGTTTCCTGGGGCGCTCCACACCTCTGGTGTCCTCTACCTGGAATGCCTGACACTCCCTCCAGCTCCCTGACTTCTCTCATCCCCTAACCTTACTCACCAGAATAACTCTTCATCCCCCAAGACTCAACTCAGAGAGCCTTACTTTGGAAGTCCATGCGTAGCCAACTGTGCTTGCCTCCAGACACTGCTTACCTATTGTGCTGGCATCATCTGTCCTTTCAGCCCCAACTGTACCAGCAGACCCTAAGGGCAGTTTCTGGGCCGCTTATCGTAAATCTCCGCACCTGGCACATACATAAACATGTTTGTGAATGCTTGAGTGAATGTTCAATTGACTGATTCACTGTCATGTGGGGCAGGTACTTCTGGGTCTACATGTGTGATCTGTCAGGCTGTGGGATAAATATGTCATGGCATGGATTAATGATTAGGCTTTATTGGGAAAATTTACAAAGGCCAAAGGTCAACAAGAGAAGTCGCTGACCCTCCAATCCTCCGATCTCACAAAGACAACTGCCAGGTCCAGGAAGCCACTGGCCTTGCAGTGACTCTATCCCAGTGGAGGGACTCCTCCTCACCTGTGGTCCTCTCTTTCTGTGGGGCAAGTAAACAAGGGATAGCAGCCTGTCACTAAGGGAATAAACAGTCTGCCTGGTGCCAGGAAGTCTGGATTGGAGGTGCCAGCTTTTTACAGGAGTTGTCTAGGAATGCCAACTTCCCAGACCATAGGGCCCTCAGAGCTTTCAGGACATTGCTGCTGTCTTTGCCAAGGGGAGGAGGGGCTCTGAGCTTGGGTGCTACCTCTCCCAGAAAGCTCACTGTCTAGACAGACCAGTAGGAGCTCCAGGGTCACTGAGAGTGCAGCTGGCTGTACCACAGGGATCATGAATGACTGAGTGGATGGGTGGAGGGATAAATAGATGAATGGGTGTGTGGGAAGATTGATGGATGGATGGGTGGGTGGGTGGGAAGGTAGATGAATGGATGGATGGATGAGTGGATGAACAGATGGATGGGTGAATTGATGGATGAGTAGATGGATGGATGGGTGGGTGAGTAGGTGAGTGGGTGGATGGATAGATGGATGGGCAGGTGAATGAAAGTATGAAAGCAACTAGCACATATGTGAATAAGTGAAAGCACATGACACCTAGTGGATGCCAACTTGGTTTGGTTCTCTTTCCTTTCCTTTCTTTTCAACCCAGCTCTAACTTTCTGGGAATACAGAAGGAGGTAACCCCTCACCAGGAGGTAATCCTGGTGCCAGACAGGAAAGCTCTGGACCATCATGGGGCGGGGTGAGGAGACAAGGCCTAGTGGCTATTTGATAGCTCCTGTCCTCGCCTACTCCCATGCATCCTCAGGTTCCCTTGTGCCCTTTTGTCATGTTTTCACTTCAGTGCTGCCCTGGTGTACATTTTAATCCAGTATCACCTGACTTTAAATGATTGGAAAAACCATTTAAACAAATCACACACAGTGATTTGTTCTTGGGCCATGACCCCAAGGCAGACCCCATGTCCCCAGACCAACTATGTGGCATTCAAATGGGCGGAAGGAAGGACAGGTCCACCTCTGAGGTGCTGATTAAATCTGACCTGCCTCCCTCCCCCTGCCTCTGCCTGAGCTGGGCGTTCATCAGCACATGAGCTGCTGGTTCTTGAACTCCAGGTGCCTCAGAAACACCTGGGACATTTCTACACTGTACGTTTCCAGGCTCCATAGCAAGGGATCTGCTTTGGTAGGTCCGGGCAGGGCCCAGAACTCTGCAGGTCTTAACTGCATCCTCACGCCGCTTCACAGGAGGCAGCCTTGTGGAATGTGCGGGCACAGGGAACAGGGACAGGAGCTCATGGTGCTGGCACGGCCCCTCTCCCCGCAGGGCTTCCCGTCAGGCCCCAGTGCCGCAGCCTTGGGGCACCGCCCCGCAGCAAGGCGCGGGGCCTGGGCCTTTGCGGGCAGTGCCCTCTCCGGGACACGGTGGGCCTGGAGCGCCCCTCACCACTGCTCCCACACGCACACTCCAGAGCCCCGGCCTGGCAGGGGAGGGGAGTGCCCGCTGAGCCCAGGGCCCGCTGGGCGCTGTGGGTCAGCCTGCCCTGCCGTGGAGGACCTGCGCCCGCATGCGGTGTGGACAGGTGTGGCTCCTGTGAAAGATGGCTGAGGGGCCTGCAGAGGCGAGCGGCGGAGCATGAAGACATCCAGGCAGCCTGCGCCTGGCTGGGCCATCACTTGGCACGGGCGTGTGGGAGGAAGCAGTTACTGGCGAGCGTAGGGAGTGAATCAGCATGGAGCCAGCTAGCTCTCATTGAGCCAGCAAGTTTGTCCTTCTTCACGAAGCGCGTCTTCACGGCGGCAGGGAGGAAAAAGATGACCTTCTGCCCCTTAGGGAAGAGACGGGCCTTTCCACTCAACACCCACCCAGTGCCCCCCTCCACCCTAAAACTGCTGGGTCTGCTCTATGGACCTGGCCTATGTCTCTGGACAGAGAGTTTTATTTTCTCAAGAAAGAGGTTTCACATTTCTGGATCTGTGTATGTGAGCAGGCCGCCTCCATTTGGACCGCTCTGAGAAGATGCTCAGCATCGCGGCTTCTTCACAGCTGTGTCTGTGCTCTGTCCTTCGGGAGAATTCGGCCAGTACCCTCCCCAAGCCCGAGGCCACAGCCTTCGGGGTTGTTCCCGCAGAATTGTGTCATGGTCTCCCTGTGCTTCTGCCTCAACCCCTTTCTCAGCAGCCTTCTCTTAGGAGTTCTATGCTGGGATGGTACAAAAAAACGTTAGCTGGTCAACTGAATAAAATGTCTGAATTTTCCACCACCCTAACATTGAATTTTAATAAGGGACCTTTGAAGATAAAAGGAATCCTGTGATCCCCAGTGGTTGGTGCTGTGATGGTGGAACAGGTCTTGGAGTTGCTAATTTGTCTTGGGGTTCCCAGCCCCCCGGGTCCTGCCACAGAGGGGTAGCATTCTCTCCCATCTGCTTGTGAGATCTGCTGGTTCAGACCTTTGCAAATCCCAACCTAATTATTTCTTTTTCTCTCTTTTCTATTTTTGTTTCCTAGGAACGAGTGGAATATCTCTTTCTCATAATTTTTACTGTGGAAGCATTTTTAAAAGTAATAGCCTATGGACTTCTCTTTCACCCCAACGCTTACCTCCGCAATGGCTGGAATTTACTAGATTTCATAATTGTGGTCGTAGGGTAAGTATAGCTGTCTTTCTGTTTCCCCTCACTTTGCCAATGCATACTTCTTCCTTCTGAATTTATATCTTTTTTATTTGGTCCTAACTGTGCTGGGCTTCGGGCAAGATGAAAAGATCTGTTAAAACTTACTTTGAAGTCAGACTTTCCCCAGAGGGAGAGGAGCTGTTACCTAAGAGCAGCCCCCACCACTGCTTCCACGTGGGCAAGCGCGTGCACCTGCACACACAGACACATGCATGCGCATGCACACAGACACACAGATGCACACATATACACATGCACATATAGACACAGGCACACACAGGCATGCACTCATACACACAGAGAGGCATACACATGCATGCACACATATACATGCATACCGATGCACACATGCATACACACATATATACATGCACATACAGGTGCACACAGGCACACGTGCACACACACAGTTGAATCTGAGTGCTCTTAATGGAACCCAGGTTCCTCTGTGCCACTAAGGAGATTCCTCTCCTTAAGGACTTTTAATTTTGTCTCTCACCACAACTAGCCCTGCAGTCCCTCTGACCACCTTCCCTGTGGGATCACTGAGCAGATTTGGGGCAGTTTGCCTGAGAGCATGCAGTCTGCAAGTGGGGTGAGGGTGGGTGCACACAGAGCTGCCAGGCTGTGTGTGGGGCCCACAGGACGCCTGTGCATCAGCCCTGTCCCCATCCTCACCACTACAGTGGGCCTGGTTCTGTGGCCCCAAGAAACCAGGCTGCTCAAGACAGGTGGTGAGAAGAAAACAGGGAGCCATGAAAGGCCAAGGTGACAGGTAGCCAAACCCCGACCAAACGCACCTTTCCCCAAGCACCCTGCTCCACTTGAGTATAAGATGAGGCAGAGTCAGTCTAGGTTTTTGAAAAAGCAATGTGAAACATTTTAAATAAAATGTAGAAGTGAAGATGTCCTTATAAAGAAATCAGTGACTTCCCCAGAAGATTCTCCATTACATGTCTGTAGCCGACAGGCCTGCGTGTGCCGGGTGCAGTCTCGTGTTAAAGCGCAGCTGCTGACGCTCCACCCACTCATCTGCTTTGCAGCAGAGTCTACTTAAAGAACACGTGGCTCCTTCGGGCCGATCCTTCATGACTTTGAGCCCCGCAAGTGGCGGCCACCTGTGCTCTCGTTCCCTGAGAGTCCTGACCGTCATTCGGTGTCAAGGTCAGAATGTCAGGAGGCGAGTCTTTTGTACCTCCCGGCGGGTGTGGACCTCTGGGCTTCTCCAGAGCGCTGGCCGCTTGGCCTCGTGGGAGCGCCCGGCCTCCCCTGCAGGAAATAGCACAGGAGCGCATGGACATCATTTACAAGTTATTTCCTCGTCTCCGGCCATCTGGACAGCTCGTGTGGGCTGTTTGGAACTGTGTTAGGATTTTCTGTTGCCTTATTTTGCCCGGCCAGTGAATGATGCACTTTAGCCACGTGAACATCAGGGATATTTGAGTGACCTGGCCTTAGGAGCGCTAAGGTCATTAGCATTACTAGCCTGTTAGCCAGGTATTGATCTGGTTTGCAGCACTCAGGGAGTGCTTGCGGCTATCTGGAGAGTTTGCTGCTTCTGTCCATGCCAGGGTAAACAAGGAACTAAACAAACGCCGTGAATGAACTCGGTAAACCCCAGCAAAGGTCCTTTAGGTTTGCTGCTCCTCACACTCCTAAATCCTTTTTAAACTCAGCATCTTTCTCAAGTCAAGGCCTTGGTCTCCTGGGAGCCTTTCACATGAACATATGAAAGAGCTTCAGGAATGAGATCTGATGTTTCTGGGAATGGAGAGATGAGGGTGACTTCAGGGATGAATTTTGGAATGAGTTGGAGTTGACTCCATTGCGCTCTGCTCTGCCCATTTGTGGCCTTAACTAAAGCACAGGAGGTGGGGACAAGGAATACAGGGTAGACATCAAGCAGGATCCCAGGGCGGGGGGGCGGGGGGGGGGGGCTGGAAGGGCTCTGGGAGGGGCCAGTGCCTCAGTTGCGCCAGGAGGCCATGCGTGGCCTGCCCACACGTGCTCGATTTGTCCCTTACACTGCTGCTTCTCCCACAACCACAGAGGCAGACATTTTGTGAGGGCAGTTTAGGTGCCGGTCACATCTCCCTGGGGTCTGGGGTAGGAGTCTGACAAAGGGGAGTGCATCAAGATTTGGCACTTCTCTAAAAGATGTCTCTGTTTGGCTATTTTTTTAAGAGGCAGAATCTTGCTCTGTTGTCCAAGCTGGAGTGTGGTGGTATCATCATAGCTCACCATAGCCTTGAACTTCTGAGCTCAATGATCCTCCTGGCTCAGCCTTCCGAGTTACTGGGTCTACAGGTGCACACCACCATGCCCAGCTAATTATTTAAAAAATTGTTTGTAGAGACAGTGTCTCACTAAGTTGCCCAGGACGGCCTTAAACCCTAGCCTCAAGACGATTCTTGCAATGGGATTATAGGCATGAACCACTGCACCTGGTCATGTTTGGCTTTCTAAGCCGCAGAAGTGATGATGCTAGCACTTGCTCAGCTTCTGGTTCACCATGACCCTTTGGGTTTTTCCCCCATTGATCTCACACTAGACTATATTTGTCACCTTGTTTCTCTTCTCCGGAGATATCAGTCCTAGGGACTCACCATCCAGTCTAAATCTCAGCTCATCCTTCTAACCAGAAAAATGACCTGCCATCCTCAGAGGGTATAGCTCACCACCTCTGTTCAGCCATGTCTCTCTTTCCTGTCCTCTTTGCAATATTAAGTGGATATCCCTTTGTTTCCCTCTCATCTCTTGGGAAAGGTCTGCTCTCCTTGGCCCCTCCTCTAGCTACTCGGTAGCTCCTCTGTAGCTACTTAGGGGGAGGCTTCTTCTGGCCTCCTACAAATCAGAGGGGAGCCTGACTTGCCCTGAACAAAGGTGAGCTTGCCTGCTGGCTGCCCACGTGCCAGGCTGGGCCCCTCTCATCTCTGCACTGCCTTTCTGGTGGCACGTGATAGGCAGCGTATCCTTCTTAAGGCAGAGGTGTCTCTGTGGTGTGATGGGAGGTGGGACTGCTGAGTGATGCGAAGGGACTGCTCTGAGCCCCCTCCCCACCCCACCCTGGAACCGTGGAATCCTCAGTGGATCCTGCCCAGGAGATCCCACTGCAGCCACCACGCTGTGTCACGTCCCTGCCTCTCTCACAGTGCTGTGGCCCTGCCTTGCCCATTCCCCGGGCCCTCTAGCACCATGCTGTCCTCCTCTTTCAAAGACTCCACTGCCCACTGCAGATGTACTGGCCTGGCGTGCTGGAGCAATGCCCAGACCGGCCCGGCCCGGCCCCGAGAGAACAGGGAGCTGTACTCTCCAGCCACTGTAAGCTGAGAACACCTCCTACACCCGTTTCTGAATTTTCTACTCCTCCAAAATTAAAAGCAGATACTTAGTAAAGAGACTAAAGTTGGGGCAGGGTTAAAAGAACAGAAAGTTATCCAATCTCCACTATTCTCACTGAATAATATTTTGTGAACATCTTGTACTCCGATAAGCATATTGCTTTTTTCCAGGAAATACTAGGAATGAAATCTGGTTTGGATTTGGAACGTTGTTTTACAAATTTGCAAACTGGTCTTCATTTCCTCAGGTTTCTAGACTTGAGTGGAAAGAACATTTCCCCTGTACAGAGAGGAGCCCACTCCCCTCTCTCCTGGCAGCTTCTGCCTGGGCTTCGAGCACCCCAGCCAATGTGTGAAACCCCCAGCTGCCAAGCCCAGGAGAAAGAAGGGAAGAGCTGAGAGACCATGTGTGTGGCGTGGCCAGGGTTGTCAGACTTATTTTGACTACAGAACCCACGTTCAGAGTCTCACTTGATGTTCCAGAACACAGACAGATAAAAGGGAGCTGCTCTGTTGGATCTGGGGCTGAGGAACAGAGCCCTGCCACTTGGCCCCAGCTCAGCCCCTCCACAAGTCCCCGGGGCTCCTGTGAGCACAGGTGGAAAATCCTTCACTGAGACCCACCCCCATGGCCCAGCCCTGCCTGGATCTGAGCTTCTGCCGGGCTAAGCCCCCAGTGGCACCCCCCTTCCTAGGTCCAGTTCCCCAAGGTGTGTGTCATTTACGGGCCTCAAGCCTATTGCTTAAGAATCAAATCACCCTGGCTCACTTCAGGTCTGATATGGGAACCCAGTTGTGATGCCTGGGCTTCCTCCTGGACCCAGGCCCACTGATGGAGGGACTGACCCAGTGCAGACTGCACTCTGCTGACAGGGACTCTGTAGAGTCATCGCAGGTATGAAGGACACAAATTGCCACTAGGTGCCCTGCCCCTATTTTTCTTGGCTGTCACAAAAGGCCCAGGATACCTGCGTCCACTCCAATACCCCGGGCTCCTGTTCTCATGTGGCTCTGTGCACCCTCCGATCTAGCCCTCCTCTCGCCACCCTGCTTCTGAGATCTGTCCACGGCGGCCACTGTTCCCAGTGACTGTTCAGGGGTAAAGGGCCAGGTGCTGATTTGCAGCTTTGCAAGCCATGCGTGTTCCACCTGCTCAGCTGTGCCCTGCATTGGCAAAGGGCAGTGTATGAACGAGGGGCGCAGCCAAACCCCAGTGGGGCTTTATTTACACAACAGGTAGCCGGTCCCGCCCATCTTGGGCTCTCTGCTGAGGGCGCAGTTGCCTCTCTCATGGCCTGGCAGTTCCAGGGCGCCTTGCCCACTCCTCAGTTCTGCATTCAGACCACTACCCCTTCCCCGGCCCCCGGCTTTGCCGGGCGTGTCATCAGACGCTGCACCTGCGTCTTGCTCTCACACCCTCTGCACACCCGCGAGTCGCTGCTCCTCCCATCTGGAGGACACCTGCTCCCGCGCCAGCCTGCTCCCGCACGCGCTCCTCCTCCACCGTCTCTGATGGCTCCTTGGTCCCTGCTCAGCTGCTTCTCCAGGGCGCCCGTCCTGCGGCCCACCCGCGGCCAGTGTCCCCTCGCAGCCAGCACCCACAGCCACTCCCGGCGCAGCGCCGGCCCTCGCCAAGGCGCACGCGGCTCTCCCCTGCGCCCCGCCGCGTCCTCCGCCTGCGCCCGCCCCTCCTTCCGCCAGCTCTCTGCTCTGCGCGCCCGCTCCTCTCCGCGCGCGCGCCTGGAACGCCCGCCCGCCCGCCCGCCCGCCGCGTCCAACCCGCCCGCCGCGTCCAACCCGCCGCGTCCAACCCGCCGCCAGCCCTCCCCGCCGCCCGCCCTCGCCCGCCCGCCCGCCCGCCGGCCGCGTCCAACCCGCCGCCCGCCCTCCCCCGCCGCCCGCGCCCATCCCCCCCCGCCGCCCGTCCCCCCCCC
>VSMD01062693.1:0-23842 GCA_008750895.1 Mirza zaza | reverse complement strand
TAGACTAACAAAAAGCAGAAAAGAAAAATCTCTAATAAGCTCCATCAGGAACAATAAAGGAGAAATTACAACTGATGCCACAGAGATACAAGATATAATTTATGAATACTACAAAAACCTATATGCATACAAACTGGAAAATGTGGAGGAAATGGACAATTTCTTAGAAACACACAGCCTCCCTAGGCTCAACCAGGAAGAAATAGAATTCTTGAACAGACCAATATCAAATACTAAAATTGAAACAGCAATAAAATCCTTCCTAATAAGAAAAGTCCTGGACCAGATGGTTTCACACCCGAATTTTACCACACCTACAAAGAACTGGTGCCTATCCTGCAGAAATTATTCCACAACATTGAGAAGGATGGAATTCTCCCCAACACATTTTATGAAGCTAACATAACCTTGATACCAAAACCAGGAAAGGATGCAACAAAAAAAGAAAACTACAGACCAATATCCCTTATGAATATAGATGCAAAAATTCTCAACAAAATCCTAGGCAATTGAATCCAGGTGCTGTCAAGAAAATAATTCATCACAACCAAGTGGGCTTCATCTATAAATGTAATCCACCATATAAACAGAAGCAAAAACAAAGATCATATGATCCTCTCATTGGATGCAGAGAAAGCATTTGACAAAATTCAATACCCTTTTATGATAAGAACACTCAATAAAATAGGCATAGACTGGGCTTACCTAAAAATGATACAAGCCATATATGACAAACCCACAGCCAACACCATTCTTACTGGGGAAAAATTGAAAGCATTACTGTTTAGAACTGGAACCAGACAAGGTTGCCCTCTATCACCGCTTCTATTCTGAAACAGGATCCACTCCTCTCACCTTGCCCAAAAATCAACTGACAGTGGATAACAGACTTACACCTAATGCATGAAACTATAAGAATTCAAGAAGGAAGTATTGGAAATACTCTTGCAGACTGGCCTACACAAAGAATTCATGAAGAAGACCCCAAAAGCAATCACAGCATCAACAAAAATAAATAAATGGGACCTGATCAAATTAAAAAGCTTCTGTATAGCCAAGGAAACTATCACAAGAACAAACAGATAACCTACAGAATGGGAGGAAATAGTCACATGCTACCCATCTGATAAAGGGCTGATAACTAAGGTTTATATAGAACTCAGGAAAATCAGCAAGAAAAAATCAACCCCATCAAAAAGTGGACAAAGACATGAACAGAAACTTTTCAAAAGAAGACAGACTAATGGCCCAGAAACATATGAAAAAATACTCAACATCTCTAATCAGCAGGGAAATATAAATCAAAACCACAATGAGATATCACTTAACTCCTGTGAGAATGGCCTTTATCAAAAAGTCCCAAAACAGTAAGTGCTGGCGTTGATGTAGAGAGATAGGAATACTCATATACTGCTGGTGGGACTTCAAACTAGTACAACCTCTGTGGAAAGTAATATGGAGATGCCTCAAAGAGCTACAAGTAGACTACCATTTGATCCAGCAATCCCATTACTGGGTGTCTACCCAAAGGAAAAAAGGCATTCTACAAAAAAGACATCTGCACTAGAATGTTTACAGCAACACACCTCAGAATTGCAAAGACATGAAAACAACTCAAGTGCCCATCAATACATGAGTGAATTAATAAAATGTGGTATATGTATACTATGGAGTTCTACTCAGCCACAAAAAACAACGGTGATCTAGCCCCTCTTGTATTATCCTAGATCGGGCTGGAGCCCATTCTACTACTAAGTGAAGTATCACAATAATGGAAAAACAAGCACCGCATGTGCTCACCATCAAATTGGTATTAATTGATCAACACTTAAGTGCATACATAGTAGTAACATTCATCGGGTGGTGGGCAGGTGGGAAGGAGGAGGGGATGGGCATATTCACACCTAATGGCTGTGGTGCGCACCATCTAGAGGATGGACATGCTTGAAGCTCTGACTTGGGTGGGACAAAGGCACTATATATAACCTAAATATTTGTACCCCCATAATGTGATGAAAATAAAAAAAAAGCTTGCCTTTTAATTTTCTATTCTGTTTTTTTTTTGAGACAGAGTCTTGCTTTGTTGTCCAGGCTAGAGAGAGTGACGTGACTTCAGCCTCACTCACAGCAACCTCCAACTCCTGGGCTCAAGCAATCCTCCTGCCTCAGCCTCCCGGGTAGCTGGGACTACAGGCATGCACCACCATGCCCTGGTAATTTTTTCTATATATATCAGTTGGCCAATTAATTTCTTTCTATTCATGGTAGAGACGGGGTCTCGCTCTTGCTCAGGCTTGTTTCGAACTCCTGACCTTGAGCAATCCGTCCACCTGGGCCTCCCAGAGTGCTAGGATTACAGGCGTGAGCCACCACGCCCGGCAGATTTTCTATTCTGTTAAAAGAAAAATTTATTTCCACAGTAGTACTGTTTTTCACTGGATCCACCCAAAACTTCATTCCATCAAAAAAAATACACAAATATTTCATTTTTTGAAAATATGCAATGTTGTTCTTTTATTCATAGAGATAAAATGCTTAAAAATGTTCTATCACAAGTAGCATTTGCTATTTTAAAAATGAGAGTATATTTAATAAGTTTAGTTACTATGTTCTTGGGGGAGGAAGTGGAATATAATAGAATTTAATTGATTTAAGATCCACAGATTCTCTGAGCTGGTGGTGTCCACCCAGGTTATATTGGGGGTGATAGAAAAAAATTTGGGCCCTAAGGTTACTCACGAAAGTGCAGCCTAATTCCTGAGAAATGAAATAAAGAGGGAGCATGGTGCAGGAATGATCCAAGAGAGAAGCCAACAGATTTTTTTCAGTAAAGGGCAAGACTGTAAATATTTTTGGCATTATGAACCACATAGTCTGCTATAACTACCCAACTTTGCCACTGTAGCACAACAGAACTTTACAAAACAGGTGGTGGGCTCCATTTGGTCCAAGCGGTGTAGTTTCCTAATTCTTATTCTATACCTGGATATAAGTAAAGAGGAGGTTGATCTAGGCAAAAAATTACTGTGAGGACCCTATGAAGATTCCTCAGTTTCTATTCTTCCTAACATCTTTCTTCTAGCAAGTTTATAAAGTTTTCCTCTGCCCCATATACTTTCCCTATAGTTAGTCATATTCACTTGAATAAACAAGCAAGCACCTCCTTTAATATTAGTCTATTTGCTATCTTGTCCAACACCAAGCTGAGAACAGGTATACTAAATGAATGAGAGCTCTGATTAAGTGAAAAAGATGAGGTAAAGTAAGAGGAGGAAATAAGAACAAAATCGAGCTAGTTCAGATGACTTAACTAAAACAAAATTATATGAATACAAGAATAAATAAATATATCATCATGAAGAGAAAAGGGGGAGACTAGAGAGTGGTTATCACACCATTATGGAAAGTGAAAGCAGATGGAAACAGGTTGAAGAATGGGACAGGGTAGAAAAGTTACAGCCTTGATTATTTGAGGTAGCTACAAAAGAAGACCATCTGACAATGGAAATTAGAAGAATGCCTGTGCTTAGAGATAGTATACAGCTAAAGGCAGTAGTGACAAAAGAGGCCAAAAAGAGGGAAATTAATCAAGAGATTGTAAATGATACAAAACCACCACTCAGCAGTTCCATTCCTCTCTCCATTCATGTGTTTATAAATGTATAGAATTTATACTTTAAATTGAATGAATTATATTGGGGTGACCTAAAGTTTCCAGAGTGATTGCTGGAGTTCTAAAGTGGAAACATCTAATTCTGGTGTGTTGAAAGCCTACAATCTCATAGCCAAATCTGTATTTGTTCTCCACAAAATGAAGCCGTCAGTCAGCAAAGCTTTGTTCTATCCTGTCCAAGACTTTCTCAGAGAAGGGACCTGACAAGTAAATAGTTCTATCCTCAGAACAGGAGAGTATATCTACACAAAGTATTGAGATCTTCTTTCTTAAGTATCAGACAACCACATATCACCAGGATACAACAAGAACCAGCAGTGTGAAAGAGAGAGGTCCAGTAAAACAAAGTGAAAAGCTCCCTCAGAAGAAATGGAATTCAGGGTTCAGAATAAAGTTAAGCAAATTATATTCTTGGAGAATTGAGAAGATACATAAAATAAGAATAGAATATCATAAGAAAGGAAAAATTAGAGAACAAGAAAAGTTTTTGTTCTTGGAGATAAAGTATGATTACTGAAATGAAAAACTGAAAAAATAAAAGATTTAAAAATGAAGTAAATGAAGTCTCTCAGAAAACAGCAATATAAAAATAAAGAGGTGAAAAATATGAGAGAAAACCAATCCAGGATGTCCAATATTTGACTAGAAGAGAGAATAAAGGGGAAAGAAGCATAGCAGAAGATTTGTCAAAGAAATAATATCAAAATTTCTCAGTGTTCAAATTGAAAGGGTCACCTAAGTGCCCACACAAAGCATGAAAAAGACCCATACCCATATTTTTCACTGTGAAATGTTGTATCACGAATATAGAGAGGATCCTAAAATCTTTCAGATATTAAAAAAAAAAAAACTTCCACAAAACTCCTGAACAGATTTGCATACTATTTCTCAGTAGTGACCGTATATACCAGAAGATAATGGATGAAACTATTTCTCAGTAGTAACCGTATATACCAGAAGATAATGGATGAACCTACCAAAATTCTGAGAAAAAATATTTTACATATAGAGCTATGCAATCAATCAGCTATGAGGGCAGAATAAAAACATTTTCACATATGTGGGGTCTCTAGAAGTTTAGATCTTGTGTATTCTTTTTAAGGCAGTTACCTGAGAATGTGCTGTGCTAACAAAACCAGCAAGAACCTAGATTAAGTATTCTGATCTTGGAAACAGTGGATCAAACCAGGAGACCACTGAAAGAGAGCCCAAGATGACAGTCCTCCACAGACTTGGAAAGCAACCACACCAGGTAGAAGCAAAAAGATGGACGTCTCTGGGAGGAAAGTCCCCAGGCAAAAAAGGGGATTTTTGAAAGTTTGTGAAACTAGAGGACAGTATAAAAACAAACAAACAAACAAACAAACAAAATAATCAGTGGTTGCCAGGGATTCCAGGGGGGAGGGAGGGATGAATTGGTGGAGCGTAGGGGAATTTTAGGGCAATGCAAGTATTCCCTGTGACACTACAATGAAGGATACATGTGATTATAACTTGTCAAAACTCACAGAATGTACAACACAAAGAGTGAACCCTGATGTAATTTGTGGACTTTAATAATGCATATATTAGTTCATCAATTGTAACAACTATAATAATGCAAGATGTTAATAATAGGAAAACTATGTGTGGGAAGGGCGTCAAGGGGTTATATGTGAACTCTCTATACTTTCCACTCAATTTTTATATAAACTTAAAAATTTTTCTAAAAATAAAATCTATTAATTTAAAAAGAAAAAGAACCATATTCAACAATATGAAATGGTGTGACATATATTTAATTGGAGTCCCAGAAGGAAAGATTAGAGAGAATGGGGCAGAATAAATATTTGAAGAGAGAATGACTGAACATTTTCCAAAATTGAAGACAACACACAGATCCAAGATGGCTAGTAGACCCTAAGCAGGATAAATATAAGGAAGAGTATATCTATGCATATTACAATCAAACTGTGGAAAACAAAGATAGGAAAAATCTTAAAGTCATCCAGAAAATACATATATATTACATTCAGGGGAACAACAATAAGAATTATAGCTGACTCCTTTTTAGAATAAAGGAAGCCAGAAGACAATGAAAGGTAATCTTCAAAAGGCTTAAAAGAACAACAACAAAAAAAAAACCCTGTAAACTTGAAATCTATATCCAACAAAAATATCCTTCAAAAATAAAAGCCAAATTAAGATGTTTTCAGACAAATAAAAGCTGAAAGAATTATTTCTAGGAGACTTACATCACAAGAAGCACTAAAAGAAATTCTTCAAGCCATGGGGAAAGAATCCCACAGGGAAGCCCAGATTGCCAGAAAGAAATGAGAGGAGGAGTAGAGAAAGTCATGCTGTTACAAGGCTCTTCTACATGACCTCGATGTGAATGATGGTTACAGGGGTGTATACATTTGTCAAAATTAATTGAGCTGTACACTTAAGATTTGTGCACATTGTGGTATGTTAACAATACTTCAATAAAGTACTGTTAAGAAAAAAGTGTATAAGATGATACAAAGATGGAACAAAACAGGAGTATGATACTGACAAATAGGGTAGGGTGAATATACAAAACGATCTCTTTGACTAAATTCTTTAGTGGATTTTAGCAGCCCTTACCGTAGCATGCACTTTCAATAATATTAAGTAAAAAGCCTTTCATGATCTGGCCTCTGCCTACCTCTCTCATCACACTTATCTTTGGACTTTATACTTTCAGCTCCTCAGTTGTGCCATGTTCTCTCCCCTCTTGCTTTTTGTCCATCTTGTTCTCTCTGTTTCATTCCACAGAACGTTAGGTTTTACAGAAGCCCTGAATTTGCAGACCAAGTTGGCCTAGTGAGGCCTAGGGGCTAAAGAAAACACAAGAGACTGACCAAAAAACTACTAGCTTCCTCTTAGATTTCTTTCTTCTTTAATTCAAAACGAAATAAATACACATTAAAAAAATATTCTAAGTCTTCAATAAAACATAGTATTTATATAATTCATATATAAATGTTATCCCTCTGGGAGAAAACTTAAAAGAACAAAATAATTCTTATCAACTGGAAATTCATATAAATAGGCACATAAGAATTTTCTATATTTTTAACAAAATGTTTATTTATTTGTTCTATTTAATAAATATTGATTGAGCACCTACCTAGTCAATGTAAAATATGACAGGATGGTGAATAAGATAGAACTAGTTTTGTTCTCATGAAATTTAAATTCTAAGGTGGTAAAGCAGACTAAAATCATATCAAAACACATTAATATAAAGCTATGAAGGCACAAGATGAGGAGACTGAGGATAAAAAGGGTGGGACTTATTTAAGATAGAACTGTAGAAAGTGCTTAGCATAAGCCCCTTTTTGTGAAAGAGGATATATGAAATCAGAACCATGTGGCTACTGTAAGAGAATTCTTTAAGGAAATTAATGTGCACTCTATTCTAAATATGTTCTCTTAGCTGGTAGAAGAAGCCAGATAATTCAAAATATACAGGATGTTCCAAGGAGCTCAGCAAATGCCCTCCTTTTCTTGAACTTACTATATTGAGATAAAGTTTTAAATAAGATTAAATGTAGGCATGCTCTGTTATCAAAAAACACAGATTTCCTCTGTTGTTGTTGTTGTTGTTTAACCATTCAATATAAACAGATAAGAACTTTTGTCTAATTTTTTATTACCTATTTAGAATATAATTATTTACATTTGTAAATTATTATAAAATATATTTTATATATAGAGAAAAATCATAAAATATTGTTGGGTAGGAGATGGTAAAGTGTACTTACAGTTAATCATTTTAGCAATAACTGAATTCAGTATTTATTTTTTCTATCTTGTTCTCAAAATTATAAAGTCCAAAATATCGTTAAGTTTTTGAAATGACAGTCAAAGAATGAACACAGATCTCTTCTGCAGAAAATTGAAACAAAGTTGAATAAGAAAATTTAAATCTCTTCTGACAGTTTCAAAGTCTAAAGCACAACAAAGAGCTGTGTTCATTATTTGCCAGAATAATTAAAGAAGTAGATGACATTTAATCTAGATTCCAAAAGGTAAGAAGGTGGTAGCCATGTGACAACTGGTAGTTTGTGGGGAAAGGGAGAAGCAAAGAACATTCTGGGCAAAGAAAATATGAGTGAAGAGCAAGAGAGAGTTTGGTTATGTTCAAGGACCCAAAAGTAGACTAGCATGACTGAAGTATAATGAAAGTCAGGATGAGTGGCAAAAGATTGAGGTTACATAGATGGAGAACCAGGGTATAACTATATTTAGGAATTTAAATTTTATTAATTATTATTTATTTATTTATTATTATTTTATTTCAAATGATGTAGGAAGCTTCCAAAAGATTTTTTTCTTTATTTTTTCCAGCATATTATGGGGGTACAAGTGTTAATGTTACGTATATTTCCCTTGCCCCCACCTTGAGTCAGAGCTTCAAGTGTGTCCATCCCCCAGTTGGTGCGCATCACACTCATTATGTATGTATATTCCCTCTCCCCTCCACCTGCCCGGCACCCAATAGATGTTATTCCTATATGTTCACTTATGTGTTGATCAGTTAATACCAATTTGCTGGTGAGTACATATGGTGCTTCCTCCAAAAGATTTTAAGGGAGGGAATGGCACATGTTATTTATGTATTATAAAAGATAACTTTTGGTGTTATATACGGATTTCATTGAAGGCTTATAATAGTGGAAACATGCAAAGTAGTTAAAAAGTTATTTTACTAATCCAGATAAGAAATGATGGTTGTCTACACTAAGCAGTGAAAATAGGGGAAGACCGATATGAGATATATTTTAGAGATAAAATAAATAGGATTTACTGATGAATTGGATATGGGAAGAGGGAAAAAGAGAAATTAAAGATACAACACAGGCTTCTAGCTTAAATAGCTGTGTAGATATGATTGCCATTTATTCAGATAAGGAAAATAGGGGATAAGATAAGATTGTTGGGGAGAGGGCATTAAAGGATAAGTTTGAGGGGAAATAAAAGATCTATTTTGGATATGTTTACATTAGAAGGTCATGGGCATGAATATGGTATCATGGACACTGGACATGGATAGAATGGGCATTGATGAGATCACATAGATCAAGCATATAAAAGGAAAAAAGGGATGACCTCGGGGTTGAGTACTGTGTGATATTTAGAAGTTAGGAAGAGAGGAATGGAATAAAAAAAGATAAGAAGGAAAGAAGCAGTGAGAAAAGAATAAAACCAGGAGCAATTGGTGCCTCCAAAGTAAAAAAAAAAAAAAAAAAAGATAGTTTCAATATGGAAGGAGTGGTGGTCTTTGATGTCCAAAGCTGTGAAGATCTTGCATAAAATACAGATATGTCTGCTAGATTTTTTTAATACACTCATTTATACAAAAACAGAGCCAATTGTACCAATTATGGTCCTTTTCATACTCCAGTGATGAAGGATACTATATACTAGCCTATATAATATTCTATGCCTTAAGTGTAAGTATCAATATTGATTTACTTTGGACTTTAAAATCAAGAAATGAAATATCTTCTGAAATTCAAAGATATTATCACTCACTAACAGTCACCAATAATTTTCATGACATCTTATTTGAAGCAATGACTAACTGATACTGTTTTAGGTAATTTAATACATATTTTTTCAATGACTATTTATATGCAAGGTTTTGGGCTAGGTCCCAGGCAGACACAAAGAGCTGATTCATGCCTTGAAGAAACTTACAATTAATTTCATTAAAAAGACAGAAATAAATATAAATTAAAATTGCATAAGTGCTAAAGTAAAATTGGAAAATCTGGAAAGAATTCATGGGTCCTTGAAACATGAGATTTCAATAGGCAAAGAATAAGGGCTTGCTAAATTGAGAAATAAGATAGACACAGATACAGCAATGTGAAGTCAAGAAAACATTGAGAGGTAAGTAAATTTTTCTGGATCAAGAGAGATCTTTTGGGAGGTAAGAATGGAAAGAAAATTAGAAACCAAAGTGCCTTGAATGCTATGTCTAAGTTTAGGAATAAAATAAATAAAGCCAATATTACAGAAGTAAAATTGAAAGGGCTTATAAATAAACTGAATGGCAGTGTGAGGAAAAACACCAAGTTGAAGATAATTACAAGATTTCTAGGCTGTACAACTGAGACAATAATATAAATTTTAAAAATAGAAAGGAAGAAAGACAAAAAAATAGGAACAGCAGAGTTTTCTGGTGAGAAGATGAAGATACTTGTGAGTATATTAAGTCTGAGGTATCTTAACAACAGAATTACAAATAAGACTCTGGGTAAAGAATTTACTATTATTCTTGCAGTTAAGGGAAGATATTTTATTTTGGTTCCCCAACAACTAGGACCATAGGTATTCAACAAATGTTTATTGAATAAATGAAATTTTGATGTATCTAATTTAATGTTACTCCAGGAAAGCACCTAAACACTAATGATGAGAACTTTTTTAGGAATACTTTAATTATGAACTTTTAGAACATGAATTATGATTTTTTTCCTAACAATCAGAAAGATTTCTTATCCCTGATAAATCTTTTTTTATTTCAGCATATTATGGGGTTACAAATGTTTAGATTACTTATATCGCCTTTGCTCACCCGAGTCAGAGCTTCAAGTCTGTCCATCCCCCAGACGGCGAGCACTGCCCCCTTAGGCGTGCTTATACCCATTCCTTCCTCCCTGCTCCTCCTGCCCCGATGAATGTTATTACTATATGTGCACGTTAAGTGTTGATCAGTTAATACCAATTTGCCTGATAATTCTTTTTAATGTACCAATTTCAGAGCCCTACCTGGGCACATATATGACTAAGCAATGTATATGGGAGAGCTATATTTTCTTTTGGCATAATGTATGAGAAGTTTCAGATTTTTAAAAACATTATCTTTATCTTTAGGACAATACTACAAAAGTTTTCTTAAATGAATGCTCTAAAACTTTTACTTGCTCTCTAGCATTTATTGATATGGTTAGCTTTCTAGTTTCTCAAATTACAGTACACTGTTATTATCAAAAGCTTTTTAAATATGATATAAGGCATTATAGAGAACAATTACATAAATAGTTCTACTTAAGACAGAATAAAACCACCGAGCAAACACAATTGAATGTATGACTTCCTGACAAAAGAGCATTATAATGTAAACCTGTAGGTGGGAACCTTTCTCAAGTTCATTGGTATTAGAGGCAAAATTTTTGAAGTCTTTCTAACACTTACTTGCTCTTTGCCAAGATTGGAATAGTAGGTAACTAGCCTGATCAGTGAGAACCTCACAGCTACTGAGCCATATCCCATAAACTAGTATATAGGATTCCTTTGCCTCAAAAGTGAGAAATACATTTTTCTCTCCACTTTGCACTGCCTGGATCAGTAAACTCTTCTTTTTTTTTTTTTTTTGAGATAGAGTCTCACTTTATTGCCCAGGTTAGAGTGAGTGCCATGGCGTCAGCCTAGCTCACAGCAACCTCAAACTCCTGGGCTCAAGCAATCCTGCTGCCTCAGCCTCCCAAGTAGCTGGGACTACAGGCATGTGCCACCATGCCCGGGTAATTTTTTTTTTATATATATATATTAGTAGGCCAATTAATTTCTTTCTATTTATAGTAGAGATGGGGTTTCGCTCTTGCTCAGGCTGGTCTCGAACTCCTGAGCTCAAACGATCCGCCCACCTCGGCCTCCCAGAGAGCTAGGATTACAGGCGTGAGCCACCGCGCCCGGCCTAAACTTTTCTTTTCATTTGTTATTCCTAGTGGTAAACACATGTGGATCAGGACCCCTCAAAAAGGCAGGGCTAGCAACCATTTCTCTTCTCCACTTGCTAGTGAACTCCAAGTGCCGATGATTGTGTTTGTGAGGCAAGTCTTCCCTCATAGTTAACTGTGTACTCAAAATCTGCAGTCAAAGACCAGCTTTCTAAACAGGCAAGGCACAAGGTCTCTGGAGAAGCTCATATTGATTCCAGTTTTTCAAGGAGACCTTTACTTTGGGGAAGTACTGGGCCTCGACTAATGAAATTATGTTCATTCCCTTTTGGCTTCTAATGTCTGTTCTCTACTGACTGCAACCCAGAAGAAATTGGGATATTATTGTGTTTTTTAGTAGACTTGAATTTTAAAGAAATTTTAGGCTCATGGCAAAATTGAGCAGCAAGTACACAAAGAGCCACGTAGCCCTGCTCCCAGGCACACACATCTCCACTCCTCCCAGCACCCCATACCAGAGCGGGGGGCTTGGTGCAGTTGATAGACCTGTAGTAACACAACACAGTCACCCGAAGTCCATAGCTTGCATAGCTCACTCTCGGTTTTATATGTTCTATGAGTTTTAACAAATGTATGATGACATGTACCCACCGTTACAGTGTCATATAGAACAGTGTTTCACTACCCTAAAGATCTTTGCTCTGCCAACTCATCCCTTCCTCCCCCCAGTGCCTGACAACCACTGATCTTTTTTACTGTGTCTGTAGTTTTGCCCTTTCCAGAGTGCCATATAGTCGGAATCACACAGAACGTAGCCATTTCACGTTAGCTTCTTTCACTTAGTAATATGCATTTAAGTTTTCTCCATGTTGTTTCATGGCTTGATAGCTCATTTCTTTTTAGTATTGAATAATATTCCACTGTCTGGATGTACCAGTTTATTTTTCCACTCACCCAATGAAAGACATTTTGATTCCTTCTAGGTTTGGGCAATTAGGAATAAGGCAGCTATAAATATCAGGTTTTTTGGTGGACATAAGTTTTCAGCTCATTTAGGTAAATATCAAGGAGTGCAATTGCTGGACTGTTTGGCAAGAGTATGTTTATTTTTGTAAGAAATTGCCAAACTGTTTTCCAAAGCGGCTGTACTATTTTGCATTCCCACCAGCAATGAGAGTTCCTATTGCTCCATATCCTTGTCAAAATTTGATGTCAGTATTTTGAATTTTGGCTATACTGGTAGCTATGTAGTGGTCTCTCATTGTTTTAATTTGCAATTTCCTGATGATGTATGATGTTGACTATCTTTTCATATACTTATTTGCCATCTGTGTATTTTATTTTTAGGTGCCTATTCCAGTGTTTTGCTCATTTTTTAATCAGGTGTTTGTTTCCTTATTCATAAGTTTTAAGAGTTCTTTGTATATTTTTGTATATACAAAGATATTTTGTATATCTTTATCAGATATATACTTTGCAAATATTTTCTCCTAGTTTGGCTTGTGTTTTCATTCTCTTGAAAGTGTTTTCTACACAGCATAAGACGTTTTTAATGTTAAAGTAATGCAGCTTACCAATTATTTCTTTCATGGAGTGTGCCTTTGATGTTGTATCTAAAAGGCCATCATTATACCCAAGGTCATCTAGATTTTCTCCTATGTTACCTTCTAGGGTTATAGTTTTGTGTTTTACATTCAGGTCTATGATCCATTTTGAGTTAATTTTGGTAAAATGTATAAGGTCTGTGTCTAGATTCCTTTTTTTTTTTTGGCATGTGGGTGTCCACTTGTTCCAGCACCACTTATTGAAAGGGTTGTGTTTGGTCCATTGTATTGCCTTTACTCCTTTGTCAAAGATCAGTTGACTGTGTTTATGTGGGTCTGTTTCTTGGCTCTCTATTTTGTTCAATTGATCTATTTGTCTAGTCTTTCACCAACACCACTGTCTTGATTATTGTAGCTTTATGCTAAGTATTGAAGTTGGATAATGTCAGCTCTCTGACTTTGTTCTTTTCTTTGAATATTGAGTTGGCTTTTCTGAGTCTTTTGCCTGCCCATATCAACTTTAGAATAAAAATAATTCGTTGGAATTTTGACTGGGGTTGCATTGGATCTATTGATCAAGTCAGGAAGAACAGACATAGTTTTTCATGAACATGGAATATCTCTCCATTTAGATCTTTGATTTCTTCCATCAGTTTTATAGTTTTCCTCATATAGATCGTGTACATATTTTGTTAGGTTTACATCTAAGAATTTCATTTTTTGTGGTACTAATATAAATGGTATTGTGTTTTTAATTTCAAATTCCATTTGTTCACTGTGGTATATAGGAAAGCAATTGACTTTTTTGTGTTACCCTTGTATCCTGCAACCTTAGTTGGTCCAGGTTTTTATTTGATTCAATCAGATTTTCTACCTATAATATCATGTCATCTGTAAACAAAGACAGCTTTGTTTCTTCCTTCCTAACCTGTACATTTTTTATTTAATCTCCTTGCTTTATTGCACCAGTACAATGTTGAAAAGGAGTGGTTAAGAGGAGACATTCTTGTCTTGGTACTGATCTTAGAGGAAAACCTTCTAGTTTCTCACTAATATGTAAATTAGCTGTAGGTTTTTAGTAGACCTTCCTTATCAAGTTGAGGAAGTTTCCACCCTATTCCTAGCTTTCTGACGAGTTTTTTTTTTTTTAATTATGTATGGGTGTTGAATTTTTTCAAATGCCTTTTCTGCATCTACTGATATGATCATGTGAACTTTTTTGTTTAGCCTGTTGATGTGATGATTACATTACTTAATTTTTGAATGATGAATTATCCTTGAATACCTGGGATAAATCCCACTTATTCCCACTGGTGTATAATCCATTTTATACATTGTTTAATTTGTTCGCATTTTGTTAACTTTTGCATCTATGTTCATGAGAGACAGTGTTCTGTAGATATTGGTCTTGTAATATTTTTGTCAGGTTTTGATATTACTAATGCTGGCCTTCTAGAATAAGTTGGGAAATATTCCCTCTACTTCTATCTTCTAGAATAGATTGTAGAGAGAACTGTTATAATTTTATCCTTAAGTGTTTGGTAGAATTCACCAATGAAGTCATCTGGGACTAGTACTTTCTGTTTGGGAAAGTTCTTAAATATTGACTCAATTTCTTTGATATAGGCCTGTTCAGATTACCTATTTCCTCTTGTGTGAGTTTTGGCAGATAGTGTCTTTCAAGGAATTGGTCCATTTTATTTAGGTTATTGAATTCATGGGCATAAGAGTTGTTGATAGTATTGTTTATTATCCTTCTAATGCCAATGGGATCTGTAGTGATGCTCCTCTTTTATTTCTGATATAAATACTTTGAGTCTTCTCTTTTTTCTTAGCCTGGCTAAAGTTTTATCAATTTTATTGACCTTTTCAAAGAACCATCTTTTGGTGTCATTGAATTTCTATATTGATTTCCTCTTTGTTTTTTTTTTTAAGAACATGGACCTCAGGTGAGATCTCTCGTTTTAAATTTCATTTATTTCTGCTCTAAAGTTTATCATTCTTTTTCTTCTGCTTATTTTGAATTCAATTTGCTCTCCCTTTCTAGCTTACTATGGTGGAAGCTTAACTTATTGATTTTAGATCTATTTTTCTAATAAGAAAAATTATTAAATACTATAAATTTCCCCATGCACTGTTTTTGCTGCATTCCATAAATTTTGATAAGTTGTATTTTCATATTTAGTTCAAAGAATTTTCAAATTTTTCTTGAGATTTCTTCTTTGATTGAGTGTTATTTAGAAGTGTGTTGTTGAATCTTCAAGTATTTGGGGACTTTTCAAGCTCCGTTTTGGTTATTGATTTCTAATTTAAATCCACTGTTATCTAAAAGTCTATACTGTATGATTTTTATTATTCTAAATTCATTAAGGTGTGTTTTATAGCTCAGAATATGGTCTATCTTAGTGAATGTTCCATGTGAGCTTGAGCAGAATTTGTATTTTGCTGTTGTTGAATGAAGTAGTCTATAGATGTCAATTACATCCAGTTGATTGAGTTCACCTATATCTTTATTGAATTTCTGCCTCTGGATCTGTCCATTCCTGATAGAGAGCTGTTGAAGTCTCCAATTAGAAAAGTGGATTCACCTATTTCTCCTTACAGTTTTATCAGTTTTTTACTCATGTATTTTTTTTTTTTTAAGAGCAAGAGTCTCACAATATTGCCCAGACTGGTCTTAAACTCCTGGGCTCAAGGTATCCTCCTGCCTTAGATTCCCAAGTAGCTGGGACTACAGGCATGCCACCATGCCTGGCTTGACTCATGTATTTTGATGCTCTTTTGTTAGGCATGTACATATTAAGGATGATCTTGTCTTTTTGGAGAATTATCCCTTTTATTATTATGTAATGGTCCTCTTTATCCCTGCTAGCTTCTCACTGCTCAGAAATCTGCTTTCTGAAATGAATATAGCTAATTTATTATTCCTTTTATTAGTGTTTAAATGGCATATCTTTCTCCAACCCTTTACTTAATCAATATGTGTCTTGTAAATAACATATAGTTGGGTCTTATTTTTTTTATCCACTCTGACAATGTCTGTATTTTATCTAGTGTATTTAGACCATTGACATTTAAAATGGTTACTGATTTAGTTGGATTTAGATCTACCATGTTTGTTCCTATTTGCTATTCATTGCCCTTCTTTATTTCTATTTTTGTCTTCCACTCTTTTTCTGCCTTTTGTGGCTTTAATTGAGTATTTTATATGATTCTATTTTCTCTCAGCATGTCAATTATGCTTTTTTTAATGGTTGCCTGAGAGTTTGCAACATACACATACAACTAATCCAAGTCCACTTTCAAACAACACTATTATCACTTTACATGTAGAGCAAGTACCTTATAATACCAAAATATCCTTAATTCTTTCCTCCCATTTCTTGTATCTTGCTATCATTCCTTTTCTGTATACATAAACTATAGTCATCAAATACATTGTTGCTATTATTAATTTGAAAAAACTGTTACCTATTAGGTAAATTAAGAATAAGAAAAAGAAAAGGTTTTATTTTACCTTCATATACTCCCTTTCAAATATTCTTCCTTCTTTATGTAGATTTGAGTTTCTGACCTATATCATTTTCCTTCTCTTTAAAGAACTTTTAATATTTCTTGCAAGGCAAGTCTACTGGAAACAAATTCCCTCAATTATTGTTTATATGAGAAAATCTTTATTTCTCCTTCACTTTTGACGGATAGTTTCACAGTATACAGAATTCTAGATTGGTGTTTTTTTCTCAACATCTTAAATATTTCACTCCACCCTATTCTTGTTCACCTGGTTTCTGAGAAGAAGTTGGATGTAGTTCTTATCCTTTGATCCTTTATAGGTAAGATTTTTCCTTTGGCTTCTATCAAGATTTTTTCTTTATCTTTAATTTTCCTGAAATTTGAATATGATATGCCTAGATGTAGTTTTTTGGACAACTATCCTTTTTGGTATTCTCTGAGCTTTCTGGATCTGTGATTTGGCATCTGACTTTAATCTGGGGGAAATTCTCAGCCATTATGGCTTCAAATATGTCTTCTGTTCCTTCCTGTCTTTCTTTTTCTCTTCTGATATTCCCATTTCATGTTTGTAACACCTTTTGTAGTTGTCCCACAGTTCATGGATATTCTGTTCCATTGTTGTTAAGTAATTTTTCTCTTTGTTTTTCAAATTTAGAAGTTTCTATTGACATGTTCTCAAACTCAGAGATTCTTTCTCAGTTATGTTCAATCTATTAATGAACCCAACAAAGGCATTCTTCATTTCTGTTGTTGTTGTTGTTGTTGTGTGTGTGTGTGTGTGTGTTTTGAGACAGAGTCTTGCTCTGTGGCTCAGGGTAGAGTGCTGTGATGTCATCATAGCCCACTGCAACCTCAAACTCCTGGGCTCAAGTGATCCTCCTGCCTCAGCCTCCTGAGTAGCTGGGACTATAGGCATGCACCACTATGACACCTGGCTAATTTTTCTGTTTTTAGTATTATAGAAATGGGGTCTTGCTCTTTCTCAGGCTGGTCTAAAACTCCTGAGCCAAGCTATCCTCCTGCCTCGGCCTCCCAAGAATGCTAGGATTGTACACGTGAGCCACAACATCTGGCCTGTTGTTGTGTTTTTGATCTCTAACATTTCTTTCTTATTCTTTCCAACAATCTCCATCTCTGTTTACAATATCTATCTGTTCTTATATGTTGTCTACTTTTTTCCATTAGGAACCTTAGCGTATTAATCATGGTTGTTTTAAATTCATAGTCTGATAATTCTAACATCCCTGGTATATCTTGGTCTGGTACTGATGCTTGTTCTGCCTCTTCAAACTGTGGGGTGTTTTTTTTTTGTTTTTTTGCCTTTTAATACCCTTACACATTTTAGTTGAAATGTGAATGTGATGTACTGGGTAAAAGGACCTGAAATAAATATGACTTTAGTAATGTGATGGTAAGGTCTGGGGGAGCGAATGTTGTGTAGCCCTATGACTAGGTCTCAGTCTTTTAGTGAGCCTGTGTCTCTTAGTTGTGAACTTCACAAGTATTTTTCAGTTGGTACAGAATGGTTAGAGGGGGCTGGAGTTGGGTATTTCCCTTCAACTATGTGGAAGGCTAGAGAGGACTGGTTGGAGTTGGGTATTTCCCTTCCCCAAGGTTGGTTAGGCTCTGGTAAAATACTTTCTCTTGAGAGCAATCTTTATTAAGAAGAACAGAATGCTGGGTGTATTTCACAATGGTTACTTTTCCCCTTCCTTGGTATTTCCCCTCTCACCCTGCAGGTTGGCTGCAGAAGATAAAACTTACAAAAGTGTGGGTGTCTCCCATTCCATGACTGGGCCCCTCCTTGAATTTTAAACTCTCAGACTTATCCACACAGAGATTCAGCCAATTTGTTAATTATACTTTAGGCTTCCCTACTCTGCCACTGGGTTCTGCTCCTGTAAGTAATGATTTTCTGAACCCAACTGTCTCTCCTATTTTTGTTTGCCCTTTGATTCACTTCTCTGATGGATCTAAGAAGAGTTATTAATTTTTCAGTTTGTTGTACTTTTTATTTGTTGTTAGGACAGAGTGATGACTTCAAAGCTCTTTACATGTGGAACTGGAAATTGGAAGTCTCTGGCATAATATGTTTAAACCCTAAACTACCAAGACTACCAACATCATAAAACTGATGATAAGATTTTAATGGAGAAATTCTGTTCCCAAGATTACTTGAAAATCATAGTTGGGTGTATAACAAAGCTTTTCTTTAACACACTGAATGCCACACCAGAAAACAAATTTTTCTTTGGGGCCACAGTGTTTTATTATGAAAATAGAATAAAAACTTCAAAAACAAAACAATCCTTTCTAATTTGATGAAAAATTTGTATTTTTTATTGTTTTCTGTGCATGAGTTATACGCAACTTGAAAAATAGTTCATGTGGGTCCCAAGGTAAAGAGACATGTGAGTTACGTATGCTTCATAAGGCCCTGAGCTCAAAACTAGCATGAGTTAAATACAACTCACATGGAAGTTAATATGTTAATTTAGTTAAAGGAAAAACAACTTACTAAAAACATATTAGTACTTTTATTGAAAATTAAAAAGAAACAGAAGATGGCGGATGAGAAACACCACCAGACCACGTGTCTCTGCAGAAAAGACAGATTCTAGCAGAAATTAGAAGAAAGAAGCAAGAAGACGAGCATACAGCAGACGAGGGTCGGAAGGAGGGGTACCTGAGACCACGGGAGACTCCACAGGAGGAGATTGCGGAGGAGAACTAGAAGCTGAGACCACCAGAGAAGCCCGGAGACCAATGGAAGGACACCACCTCCCAGCTCAGAAATTAAACAAGGCGAGTGAATACCCAAATGCAAACCTAAAGGAAAGAAACAACAACTGATCGACATGGGAAGATATTAGCGAAGGAACTCCGGAAATATGAAGAACCAAACGGAAAACTCACCCGCAAAGAGGAGCACCAGCCCCTTAGAAACAGACACTAACCAAAATCAGGCAACCAAAATGGCAAAAGAATAATTTCAAATGTGGATCATAAGAAAATTCAACGACCTGCAAGAACAACTCAATAACTAACACAAAGAAACCACAAAAATCCTCCAGGACCTGGAACAAAAGTTCACTAAAGAAATCGACACAAAGAAGAAAAGTTTAACCGAACTCCTGGAAATGAAGAATCATTTCAGGGAACTACAAAATACAGTGGAAAGTCTCAAGAACAGGGGGGATCAGACAGAAGAAAGAATATCAGAGATTGAAGATAACACCCTCCAATTAAATAAATCAGTCACAGAGACAGAGCAGAGAAACAAGAGAAAAGTTCAAAGCCTACAAGAGATGTGGGATTATGTGAAGAAACCTAATGTGAGGGTCATAGGGTTACCAGAAGGGGAAGAAGAAAACACTCAAGGGTTGGACAAGCTATTTGAAGATATAGTAGAGGAAAATTTCCCAGGCCTTGCTAAAAAATCTCGATATATACAAATTCAAGAAGCTCAGAGGACCCCTGGGAGATTCAATGAAAATAGGAAGATGGCACAACAGGCAGTCTGACCAAAATATCAACTAAAGAGGCCCTTCTAAGAGCTGTAAGATGAAAGAGGCAAGTAACATACAAGGGAAAGCCAATTCGAATAACACCAGACTTCTCTACTGAGACTTTACAAGCAAGGAGAGACTGGGGCCCCATTCTCACTCTCCTGAAACAAAACAATGCCAAGCCTTGAATCTTATTCCCTGAAAAACTAAGCTTCATATATGAAGGAGAAATAAAGACATTCTCAGATAAGCAAAGTCTCAGAGAATTCACCAAGACAAGACCAGCCCTACAAGTAGTACTCAAACAGTGTTACGCACAGAACACCATAATAAAAACTCACAAATATAAAAACAACCAAAACCCAAAGATTAAAGGCCAGATAATACAATGGCTCAAGAGAGAAATCAAAGCAACAACATCCAACCCAACAGAATGAACAGTAATCTACCTTACCTATCAGTTCTCTCAATAAATGTGAATGGCTTAAACTCTCCACTCAAGAGACATAGGCTGGCTGAATGGACAAGAAAATACAGGCCAAGTATCTGCTGCCTTCAGGAAACACATCTAACCTGGAAGGATGCATATAGACTAAAAGTAAAAGGGTGGAGATCAGTATTCCAGGCAAGTGGAAGCCAAAAGAAGGCTGGCGTGGCAGTTCTAATTTCAGACGATTTAGCTTTTAAACCAACAAGAGTAGTGAAAGACAAAGGTGGTCATTATATAATGGTGAAGGGCACAGTTCAACAAGAAGAGATAACAATTTTAAATATATATGCACCCAACTTAGGTGCACCCAGTTTCATAAAGCAAACCTTACTGGAGCTAAGCAAATTGATTAATAGCAACTCCATAATCACCAGAGATTTCAACACCCCACTGACGGCACAAGACAGATCCTCCAAACAGAAAATTAATAAAGAAATAATGGACTTAAACAAAACTCTAGAACAATTGGGTCTGACTGACATTTACAGGACATTCTACCCCAAATCCACTGAATATACATTCTTCTCATCAGCTCACGGGACATTCTCTAAGATTGACCATATCCTAGGACACAAAGTAAACCTCAAGAAATTTTAAAAAATAGAAATCATACCACGTATCTTCTCAGATCATAGTGGAATAAAAGTAGAAATCAACCTAACAGAAACTCACATTTCTACACAAAAATGTGGAAATTAAACAACCTCCTACTAAATGATTACTTCATAAATGAAGAAATCAAGATGGAAATAAAAAAATTCTATGAACAAAAGGACAATAGCGACACAAGTTATCAAATCCTCTGGGACACAGCTAAAGCAGTTCTGAGAGGAAAGTTTATCTCCATAAATGCCTATAACCAAAAGTCAAAAAGATCACAAATAGACAATCTAATGAAACGACTCAGAGCTGGAAAAAGAAGAACAGACCAACCCCAAACCCAGCAGAAGAAGTGAAATCAACAAGATCAAATCAGAACTAAACAAAATTGAAAACAGGGAAGCTATTCAGGAGATTAATAAAACAAAAAGTTGGTTCTTTGAAAAAATAAACAAAATTGACACGCCACTGGCTAGGCTAATGAAAAGCAGAAAAGAGAAATCTCTAATAAGCTCCATCAGGAACAAAAAAGGAGATATCACAACTGATCCCAAGGAGATACAAGATATAATTTACAAATACTACAAAAATCTTTATGCACACAAGCTGGAAAATGTGGAGGAAATGGACAAATTTATAGAAACACACAGCCTCCCTAGGCTCAACCAGGAAGAAATAGATTTCCTGAACAGACCAATCTCAAGAGCTGAAATAGAAACAGCAATTAAAAATCTCCCTCAACAGAAAAGTCCTGGTCCAGATGGTTTCACATCTGAATTTTACCACACTTACAAAGAAGAACTAGTACCTATCTTGCAGAAACTATTCCACAACATTGGGAAGAACGGAAACCTCCCCGACACCTTTTATGAAGCGAATATTACTCTGATACCAAAACCAGGAAAGGATGCAACAAAAAAAGAAAACTATAGACCAATATCCTTAATGAATATAGACGCAAAAATTTTCAACAAAATCCTAGCTAACCGAATCCAGATGCTTATCAAAAAAATAATCCATCACGACCAAGTGGGCTTCATCCCAGGGATGCAGGGATGGTTCAACATACGTAAATCTATAAATGCAATTCACCGCATAAACAGAAGCAAAAACAAAGACCACATGATTCTTTCAATAGATGCAGGAAAAGCTTTTGACTAAATTCAACACCTTTCATGATACGAACACTTAATAAAATAGGCATAGAAGGAACAAACCTAAAAATGATACAAGCCATATATGACAGACCCATAGCCAACACCATACTGAATGGGGAAAAATTCTAAGTGGGAAAAGCATTCCCACTTAGAACTGGAACCAGACAAGGCTGCCCAGTATCTCTACTTCTATTCAACATAGTGCTGGAAGTCCTGGCTACAGTAATCAGACAGGAAAGTAGAATTAAAGGTATCCAAATAGGGGCAGAACAGATCAAGCTTTCATTGTTTGCTGATGATATGATATTATATCTAGAAAACCCCAAAGATTGAACCAAGAAACTCCTGGAACTGATAAATGAATTTAGTAAAGTCTCAGGATACAAAATCAATACACAGAAATCAGAGGCATTCATATATGCCAACAACAATCAAATTGAGAACCAAATCAAAGACTCAATTCCCTTCACAATAGCAACAAAGAAATTAAAGTACCTAGGAGTATACTTAACCAAGGAGGTAAAAGACCTCTACAGGGAGAACTATGAAACACTGAGGAAGGAAATAGCAGAGGATGTAAACAGATGGAAATCCATTCCCTGCTCGTGGATCGGCAGACTCAACATCATTAAAATGTCTATACTACCCAAACTGATCTACAGATTCAATGCAATACCTATTAAAATCCCATCAGCATTCTTCACAGATATAGAAAAAATAATTTTACGCTTTGTATGGAACCAAAGAAGACCCCGAATATCAAGAGCAATTCTAGGCCACAAAAACAAAATGGAGGTATTAATATGCCAGATATTAAACTATACTACAAAGCTGTAGTAATTAAATCAATCTGGTATTGGCACAGAAATAGGAATATTGACCAGTGGAACAGATCTGAGAACCCTGATATAAAACCATCCTTATATAGCCATCTATCTTTGACAAAGCAGACAAAAACATACGCTGGGGAAAAGAATCCCTTTTCAATAAATGGTGCTAGGAAAACTGGATAGCCACTTGTAGAAGGCTAAAGCGGGACCCACACCTTTCACCTCTCACAAAAATCAACTCACGCTGGATAACAGACTTAAACCTAAGGTATGAAACTGAGAGAATTCTAGAGGAAAATGTTGGAAACACTCTCCTAGACATTGGCCTAGGCAAAGAGTTTATGAAGAAGTCCCCAAAGAAATCGCAGCAGCAACAAAAATAAATAAATGGGACATGATGAAACTAAAAAGCTTCTGCACAGCCAAAGAAATAGTCATGAAAGTAAACAGACAACCTACAGAATAGGAGAAAATTTTTGCATCCTACGCATCCGATAAGGGACTGATAACTAGAATATACTTAGAACTCATGAAAACCAGCAAGAAAAAAATCAAATAACCCTATTAAAAAGTGGGCAAAGGACTTGAACAGAAACTTTTCTAAAGAAGACAGAAGAATGGCCAACAAACATATGAAAAAATGTTCAACATCTCTAATCATCAGGGAAATGCAAGTCAAAACCACAATGAGATGTCATTTAACCCCAGTGAGAATGGCCTTCATCAAAAAGTCTCCAAACAATAAATGCTGGCGTGGATGCGGAGAGAGAGGAACACTCCTACACTGCTGGTGGGACTGCAAACTAGTTCAACCTCTGTGGAAAGCAAT
>VSMD01062685.1:0-45838 GCA_008750895.1 Mirza zaza | reverse complement strand
TGGATTAATAACATGTGATGTATGCATACCATGGAGCACTACTCAGCCATTAAAAAATGGTGAACTATTAATAATAACTTTTGTAAAAACCTGGTTGGAACTGGAGACCATTCTTCTAAGCAAAGTATCACAAGAATGGAAAAACAAATACCACAGGTGCTTACTATTAAATTGAAACTAATTGATCAGCACCCACGTGTACATATGGTAGTAAAACTTCACAGAAACTAAGCAGGTAGGGGAGGAAGGGGATTGGTAAGTTCATACCTAATTGGTATAATTCACACTACCTTGATGTTGGCACGCTTACAACTTTGAATGAAATTGCACAAAATTTTAAGGTTTGAAATTTTGTTAGGTTGGGTCGAGAGGCATGAGGAACAGGTAGATATCAAGGAGACTCTTCGGTTTTTGGCTAACCGAATATAATTTAATTATATTAAATTAATGTGGCAAAGGTGACATTCACCCAGATTGAGATCATGGAGGAAGACTGGGTTTTAGAGGGGATAAGGGAAGAGTGACCATAGGAAAAAAACATTATGTTACACACATGGAAATTGAGATTATTACATAAAGGTGTCAAGGAAGCCCAGAGTCTGTGAGCTCAGCAGAGAGGTCCTATCTACCTTGAGATATAAATATGAGATCTATGGATAAATAAAGTACAATTGAAGTCATACATGCTAACAAAAATTCTTAGTGTGAGAATAGAGTAACAAGAGAAAAAGGGCTTAGGAATAACCTCAATATTTTAACAATAATAAATTATTATAAATAATAATCTTAATATTTTAAATATTTTAAGTGAAGTAGGGTGACTAGTAAAAGACACCTATTTTCTGAGGTAGAAGAGTCTTTAATGAGTAGCATTTTGGTAGCCAGTTAAAGAGAGCAATCCAATGAGAAGGCAGAGAGAAGAAAAGTAATATTACAAGAAAAAATGCTCTTACAGACATGTTAGTCATCTGTGTCCTTTGTATAAGCTATTTCAGTGGAGTGACATAATGTAGTATTTATTAGAATGGGTTCAGGAATGTGAGAGAGATAGGGAAGTGGAGAAACTATGCAACATTTTCCGTAGTTCAGGTTGTAGAAGGGAGTAGAGAAATAGAGCAGTATTATGGCTTTTTTTTTTTAACATTTACTTTTTTAAATTATTTATTTATTTATTTTTCCCAGCATATTGTGGGGGTACAAATGTTAAGGTTACATATATTGCCCTTGCCCCCCTCACTCTCGAGTCAGAGCTTCAAGCGTGTCCATCCCGTTAGTGCGCATCGCATACGTTATGTATGTATATACCCATCCCCTCCACCCCCGCCCAACACCCGATAAATGTTATTCCTAGATGTCCACTTAGGTGTTGATCAGTTAATACCAATTTGCTGGTGAGTACACGTGGTGCTTATTTTTCCATTCTTGGGATGCTTCACTTAATAGAATGGGTTCCAGCTCTAGCCAGGAAAATACAAGAGGTGCTATATCACCATTGTTTCTTATAGTTGAATAGTAGTACTCCATGGTATAAAGAAACACTGAAGAAGGAAATAGCAGAGGATGTAAACAGGTGGAAGACCATACCATGCTCGTGGGTCAGTAGTATTATGGCTTCTAAGGAGTGTCTTTACTTTTTACAATTGAGCATGCTAAAATATTGACCAGAAAAATGTAGAAAGAAAAAGGAATTGTAGATTTCTAACTTAATATTAATAGCAAAATATTCTGAGATAAGAGAAAGAAAATGCAACAGAGACTACAGTTGCTGACTTGGCTTTGCTGGTAGAAAAGACTATCTTCTTTAAGTAACAGGTGGGAACAAAAAAACTAAATAGGTACAGAAACCAGGAGTTACGTAGTTTTACAAGTAGTCAATTAAATTAAGCATTAAGTCAATTGGGTTAAGCATTGAATTAAACTAGAAAGGGAATAAAATAAATCTAAATATGTATATTAGCAAAAAGGGTTAACTATATATCAGGAAAAATTGTTATAAAATATCAACCAACAGAACCATATATCTTGGTGAAATTATTAAAGAACAATCTTGTATTCCTAAGAACTGAACAAGTGTGTTACTGTAAAGATTTTTTTAAAAACAGACTTCTTAGCAACATTACATAATAACACATAAATGATTACACTTTAGATAGAAAATGTAAGTAAACCCCAAACTAAATCAGGTCAAGTAGTCTTAAGAATGTTAAATAAATTTTAAGATAACATTGCACAAACCTGAAAAAAAGTATACAATTTCATAGGAAAATAAAAGTAAGAAAAGTTGACATAAAAATTAGAAAAAAAAATAAAATGATACCAAAAGAAAATGAAATTTTTTAAAAAATTGGTATTAAACATACTCAGATGATTATCAAGGTGAATATAGCAGTTACCAATTTCTTCAATACTGCTATATAACAAAAACTACAAATGTTGGCTGTACACATTAATTTAGCTGGGGACCTGATGATGTAAGCTGAATTTAGCTTACAAAATTAAATCTAAATTAAACTGACTTAAGATAGCAAATAATAGCCAACTAAGAAACATAAGAAAAGACATTGCGTTTTCAACAATTACGAAAATCATAACATCTCTGGAACAAACTTAAAAAAATTTGCAAAATTTATATGAAGAAACCTAAAAAGTCTACTGAAGGCCATTAAAGATGAGCCCAATAAATGGAGAGACATATATTATTCTTGAGTAGGATGGCTTAATATTGTAAAAATATCATTTTCTTCTAACAATTTATTAGTCCAAAGCAATTTCAGCTGAAATCCTGATAGATCATTAAAACAAAATGGAGTATCCAGATACTAATTTGCCCAGATGCTGAAATTAGGTACATAATATAGATGGCATTTTATATGGGAGGAAATAAGAATTAATCAAAAATTTCAGATAAAAAACTGACTAAGCATCTAAACCACGGGATTTATAAATAATTCCTTTTCATACAGTGCATCCTAATGGGATCAAATATTTAAGTACAAAAATGATCTCATAAAATATAGAGATGAAAACATAGATAACCATTTTCATCCTCTTGGAACATAGAAGACCTTTTTAAACATAACATAAAACCTAAAAGTTATCTTTTAAAAAGATGATATATTTGAATCCATGTTTTAAAAATGTCAGCATGGCAAAATGTAACAAAATTTAACCAAACAAAGCACCTAGCATGGTTAAATGGGCACCCATGTACATTTGGGAGAGAAGCTTAAATTGGTACAAATTTTGGGAGGTGAGTTTTCCCATTATACCAAGATTTTAAATGTTCATTGTCTTTGATCTAGTAACTCTCCTTAGGCTATAAAACCAATATTTATCGAAGATATAATCTGTACCTGTTCTGCTAGGTTATGTCTAAAAATACAGGACCAGATATAAACTCAAAATATTTTATTCAGAAATGAGGTATATTTTTACAAGAAATTAACAAAGCTTAAGTTGTACAATTCTTTGTTTGTGTGACCTCCTTCCAAGATATTATATTTTTGTGCTTAATTTTGAATTTTATCTTAAAGAAGGCATTTTCAGCCTCCCCAAAACTTTGTTCTGGCCCTGTTTAGAATACAATAAAACTAATTTGTGAAAAGTATCTATAAGAATTTTTCTTTATGATACTTAATGTTTATAGTTGAAAAAAGAATATATTATAATATAAATATATTAAAAATAATGTCAAATACTTATATAGCTCTTACTATGTACTAAACACTTTTCTAAACTCTATACCCTTAGCTTGGTTTACCCTTAAAGTAATATGACAGTACTACTATTTATCCCTATTACACAGATAAGAAAATTAAATTACAGAGAGGTTAAATATAATCTAAGTGCCCATCAAGCAGAAATACATTGAATAAACCATGGCTTGCCATACATGATAAACTAATGGGATCAACATGATAAAATAAATATATATTAATTGATATAGAAATATGTCTAATTCATTCTTAAGTGAAAATTTCGTTGTTAATATAGCATTGGATGTATGATTTATTTATGAAAAAATGCTTATATCTATTTCTGTCTCAATCTACTTCTGTGTTTTTTACCTCTGATAAAATTCATATCTAATCTATATTTATATGTTCCCATTTGCATAGAGAAATATATTACCAAATGGTCTTCAAAATAGTGACAGAGTTTATTTCTGGATCAATAAGATTTGAGGTGATTTTAAAATTTTCTATTATTCAGAACTTTCTTCAATTGATTGAAAATTTTAAGGATGAATATAATTTTCTCCCTGGTGAAAAAAAATGTTTTTGAAGAGAAAAAAATATAATACAACTATGGAGTAAACATACGTTATAAAACATAATGCATGTTTTATATGTTTGAACAATCTCAATATAAATGTGGAGTCTGAAATAACATACAGTATAGAGTTAAAAGTATTTACAAGTGATAGAGTTGTAGGCAACTTTGAAAGTATTTTCTTGTTTATCTGTATTTTTCAATTTTCCTCAATTTGCCTATTATATTCATATAATAAGCAGTAACACTGATCCATAAACACATTAAAAAGAAAAAAAGTCAGTCACACATTTCCCACGTAATAAGTAATCCATTTTCATCTGCAAATTCATTAAACACATACTATATATCTTTCCTCAACATACCTTCAATAATTGCTTTTGTTGTGATTTGTGCTTCTAAGAAACCAGATATCCCCCAAACCTGACCTACCATTCTCTCCCCTTCATCCTTACAATCAGCGTTTGCATCTTTTGAGTTTTTCTTCTTCATTCTCTATTTCTTCTACAGATTCTGGGAGTTTAAACTCATCATCACTAATTCTGCAGTGTTAATGTTGCTCTGTATTGCTTTTAATGCAGAGTCCTATTCTATTACTGCCTTTTTAATCTCCTTATAGCCTTTCTTTATCATAGCAAACTTCTGTTTTTATTTCTACCTGCCTCTCAGCCAACGCACTTCTTATCTTAACCTATTTTCATATAATCTCATCTTTCCTCTCTTTATTCAGAGACTGTAGTTTTTTATATTCTACTGAGATTTTAAAACAGACGACTTCTGCAATTTTTGTTTTCTTTAGTGACTTTTTAAAGTGTAATTTTTCTGAATCTTAATTGCCTTTTCCTTTTTTAATGGGCAGAGTATTTTCATAGGAACCTTTTTTTTTTCTGTTTTCAGTATTGCTATTTTTAAATAAGAGTGTATCTATCAATGGTTGATGATACACTATATAAGTCCCTTCCACTCAGCCCTAGATCTCAGGCATGAAGGTTGGTTGATAGCTATGGATTAATGCAACATTTCTGGTGTGTAGCAGTCATTTATCAAATGATGATGTTCATCTTAGGAGAGACTCCTTTTTCTTGAGATGTTTTTTACTTGCTGTGAGGAGGCAATATACTGTAGTAATTAAGATATTAATTCTCTGGGTCTACCAATTATTAAAAGAATAATTTAACCTCTTGAAGACCCACTTTATCTGTGAAATTGGCACTATAATACCATAATAACACATACCTCATTGTGCCATATGAGGATTGATACTAATATCAGACATATATAGAACTAAAGTACTTTAAACCTGTTAACTCACAGAATCTTCCAGACCATTTTTGTTCTCATTTTACAGGTGAGGAAATTGAGGCAGCAACTTAAGTAAATTGTTCAAGGCCACATAGCTTATAAAATATAGAATTAGGATTAGAATTCATGCAACTTGCTTTCTAGTTAGTGTTCCATATTTAATGTTTAATAAATGTTTACTATTATTATGACTAGAGAGTAATGTGTGTATAGATGATGTAACATAGTGAGTAGTTCTTTTCTACTGGTATATTCAGTCTTTCACTTACGTGGGTTTTTTCTCTTCTCTTGTCTCCATGCTATTGAGGTTATATCATAAGATGCAAGTATGCCATAGCTTAACTCCTCTGCCTCAGGGTCTGTAGCATTCCTGAAAATTGTAATCCCTGAACATATTTAGAAGGAGAAGTTCAAATGAAAAAATCTGGGATAGAATACATGTGTGAATAGATAGAATAGCACTGTGTGTGTGTGTGTGTGTGTGTGTATGTATGTGTGTAATCCTTTTCATCTGCAATATGTGTGTGTGTGTGTATATATACATATACATACACCATGTGTATATATATATATATATACACATATACATACACACACATAGCTACTTTAGAATGTGTGTTTAACATTTTATTTGGTAGAGTTGTGGGTATGAGATCAATCTGTGGTTGGCAGTTGTCACATATTTTGTGTTTATGAGCTAAGGCAAATGTATTTATATGCCTTTGCATTGTCCTTCACATTGGCAGTTTTGATCTCTTGCAAGTGACAAGGTATGTATTAATGTCATCTGACAATTGTGTTTCTCTTTTCCACTCCACGAAGTTATAATTAGAGGAAATTCCTTTAAGATTTTGGCAGTAGATTAGTTGTCAATCTTAGTTTCTGGGTCTATTATGCACTTTCATTTCTTTCTGTATTTTCCTAGATATTTTATCATGAGAATCACAAAGTCTGAGATAGGGGATGCTCTTAAAATACCCTGTTAAGCTTCTGTCTTCCACCCCCACTTTCCAACTACACACACACACACACACACACACACACACACACACACACACAGTGCTAGAGAACCTGAACATATATTAATGCCAATGTCAACATGTCAACATAACGACACAGACAGTAGTGTTAATATTATTTAGAGAAAAAAATGTAGTATGTTCCTAGAGAACATTTATTCTATGATGATGAGAGGTTCTAAAGTCAAAACAGATATAGATGCAGAAAGATTTGTGCATTGAAGTATATGATCCTTAATTTTATGTGTCAATTTGGCTGAGTCACGAGATGCCCAGAATGTAGTGAAACATAATTTGTGGGGTATCTGTGATGATGTTTCTGGAAAACCATCATCATTTAATTTAGTGAACTGAATAAAGCAGATAGGCCCTACCCAATGTGGCTGGACATAACACAATTCATTGAGGCACTGAATAGAGCAAAAAGGTGGAGGAGGATTGGAGTTACATTGATCTTCTCCTGCCCTTGGTGCTCCAGGTGTTTGGACTCAGACTGGAGTCTACACCATTGGATGTCTGGCTTTCAGGGTTTTAAACTACACCACTATCTTTCCTGGGTCTCCAACTTGCAGACTGTGGGACTTAGCCTCCATAATCACATAAGCCAATACCTTAAAGTAAATCTCTTTACTTACATCACACAGCTAGTTCTGTTTCTTTGGAGAACCCTTACCAATACAGTTGTCCCTCAGTATCCATGAAAGGTTCTAGGACATTCTGTAGATACTAAAATTTGAAGATTCTCACACCCTACATAAGATGGCATAGTATTTGTGTATTATCTACCCACATCCTCCCATATAATTTAAATAATCTCTGGATCACTTTTAATATCTAATATAATGTAAATGCTATGTAAGTAGTTGTTATATTTTGTTTTTTCTTTGTATTATTTTTATTGTTGTATTGTGTTTTTTAATTATTTTTTGTCAAATATTTTGTGTCTGCACCTGCTTGAATCCATGGATGGAAAGCCTGTGGATACAGAGGGATGACAGAACAGAAATTGGTACCAAGAATTGGTGTGCTGCTTTAAAAAATAACTAAAAATGTGGAAGGAGATTTGTAACTGGGTAACGAGTGGAGGCTGGAGGAGTTTGAGGTACATGCTATAAAAAGCTGCCATTGCTAAAAAGGAACTTTAAAGGTAGTTCTGGTGGTAAGGGCTCAGATAAGGAAAAAGAGTACAGCTGTAGAGAAAGCTTCTGTTTTCTTCGAGAACACATAAATAGTTCTGTTCAGATTGTTTGTAGAAATAAGGATAATTAAGGACTATTTTAGTGAGATCTTAGACAGAAATGAAGAACATGTGATTGGACAATGGAAAAAAGGCAATTGTTGTTATAAAGTGAGAAAAACTTGGATGAATTTTGTTCATGTTCTAGAGTTCCATGCAAGGTGGAACTTACAAGCAATGAAATTGGATATTTAGCTGATGCGATTTCTAAGCAAAGGGTTGAAAGAGTGGTTTTGTTCCTCCTAACTGCTCATAGTATAAAGCAAGAGGAGAGAAAGAATTTGAAAAGGGAATTTTTAAGCAAAAAAGGCCCAAAGGTTAAAGATTTGGAAAATTCTGAGCCAACGAATATTGCAAGAAATAAGAAAGGATGTTCTGAAGGCAGCTTTAAGGGTGTGGCTGAGGGATCATTTTATAAGATGAGTGGGAGTATGAAAGGAGGACCTGAACAGCCATCTCAGCAGGAGCCAGGAATAAAGTTGGGATTATGCCAGCAGAAAACTGCAACTGGGACTAAAGGACACAGAGAAAACAATAGGAAGGCTGTGAATACGTGCTATCCTTCAACAAAAGAAAAGGAGGACCCAAAGGTGATTCTGAGATCAATATGGATGCCTCTCCCACAGACACTGGAGAAGAGATAGTTCTTCCTTGGCTTCTAAGAGCGGGATTGCCTGTTTGGCTTTGGAGAACCAGGATGCTCCCACCCTGTGCTTCAAGGGGAGGCAAAAGGGACCTTGTAGAGAGAAGCAGAATAGGGCCAAAGGAGCAGGCCCAGCTCACCAAGCCATGGGGGTGGCATCGCCACCCAGTAGGCCTGGAAGGCAGAGAGCTGAGCCAAAGAAGAGTATTCTCAAGCCATAAGTTCTCATGAAGTTCGACTTGCTGAGTTTTGAAACTTCTTCAGACTCCTCAAGTCTTTCTTCTTTCTGATGTCTTCCTTTCGGAATAGAAATGTATGCCCTATGTCTGCCCCACCATTGTATTTTGGAAGCACAGAACTTGTTTGGGTCTCAGTTTCACTGCTGGAGAGAAATTTTGCCTGAGGATGACTTCTATGTCAAGTCTTTCTCATATCTGATTTAGATGATATTTAGTTGAAACTTTGAACTTTAGAACTTTAGATTTTAGAGTTAATGCTGAAAAGACTTAAGACTGTTGGAGTTGTTGGATGATATGAATGTATTTTCCATGTAGATAGGACATAAATTTGGGGGTACAAGTGGCAGAATCTTGTGGACTGAAGATTTGTGATTCCCTAAAATTCATATATTAAAATCCTAACCTCCAATGTGATGGTATTAGAAACAAGGGACTTTAGGAGGTAATTAGGTAAGGTGAGTGGAGCTTCCATGAAAGGATTAATGCCCTTATGAGAAGAGGCACCAAGTGATGATTTTTCTCTCAGCCATGTTAGGACACAAGGAGAAGATGACCATTTGCAAACCCAGAAGAATGCCCTCACCAGACACTGGATCTGCCAGCCTCCAGATCTTCCCAGCCTCCAGAACTGTGAGAAATAAATATTTGTTTATTTGATTAAGTAACCCACATTATGGTATTCTATTATAGCAGCCTGAACTGACTAAAACAGAGGGCTCAAAATTTCAGCCAGTTCCCCTGAATTGCTAGAAGTGAGATATGAGGCCATCTATAGAGTTAGAGAGGTTAAGATTAGTCTTGAGCTATTAGATACCCATAAAAATTTTACAAATGCTATTATTTGAAATGGAGAAGGGCCCATGTTTTATTAGGATGAAGATTCTTCTCATGTAACAGGGATCAAAATAACAGTGGCTTAGAAAAGGAATAAATTTATAATCCAAGCATAAGCAATGCAGACTGATTTAGTGACCCCATACTCTCAGGGAACTAAACCCTTTTTGTTTTGTTACTGTGCTGTCTCAAGTGTTATGCCCTCACCTACATTATCCAAGATTACTTACCATCATGTCCACATTCCAGGCAATAGGAGTAAGGATGAAGAGCAGAAGAAGAGGTCATCTGCTGACTTTAGGGCCACACGTAAGAAGTTGAACAAGTCACTTCTCTGCACTGTCTATTATATAAAACTCAACATGGCCACACTCAGCTGCAAAGGAAGCTGGGAACCAAAGTCATCATCTGGGCAGCCAAATGCACAATTGAAACTTAATGATTCCTTTATAAAATAGGGAGGTGAAAATGGAAATTGGAGAAAAGCAGCATTTTATGCCACAGTCGGGAGTCATATGTTTATGACTCCCAGCAAAGTTGTGAATTGAGCCTAGTTTGCTTTTGAAAGTCATCCTCTTTCAATTTGTCCTCACCTCCAATGTGTTCATGATTTTTCCATACTGTTTAGTGACTTGTCCTGCTATGTTGGACAGGGAAATTAATATCTTCCCCAGCTCTTCATCTAGATTTTCAGATAGTTAAATGGCCTTTCCTTGGAAATTTCCAGGGGACATATTCAAGACTTCATTGGAATGTTAGATTGCTCTAATTTGTAGATTTTTCTTATTCAATTAACTTGATGATGTTGTTATAAATAAAAATATGGCAGAAATTATGCATTGCCTATACAACAGTCATTCCTATTTGTTTCCTGACACCAAACTCTAATTTGTTCAAGCAGAAAGTGGGGGTTCCTTGATTGCATGGAATTTAGACCTCTGCCACAAAGTGCATCATGACTGAAGTAATCCAATCATCATCATATCATTCCCCTTGGCCAGATATGTCACCCAGTTCTCGATAATGAGACAACAGAGAAATTAGGAAGCTTGTGGCTTCCCAAATTTAAAAAGAAAAGTGATTATAGTGTTAATTTTGATTAAATGCAAAATTATTTTTTTTAAGAGATAAGGTCTCACTCTGTTGCCCAGGATGGAGTGCAGTGGCGTGACCATAGCTCACTGTAACCTTGGACTCCTGGGCTCAAATGATCCTCCTGCCTCAGCCTCCCAAGTAGCCAAGACTACAGGACTACAGGAGCACCCAACCACACTTGGCTAATATTTTTATTTTTTTATTTTTAGATACAGGGTCTCCCTATGTTGTCCAGACTAATCTTGAACACAAATTGGTGAGATTGAAGGCATGAGCCACTACACCTGGCCCAAAATGTTTTTAAATTATGAAAGAAAAGCAGACAAAATGAGGCTAATGGCTTAGATGTACTGGTTGGAATACCACACGCATTGAGCTATACAACTAGCAATTTCAACGGACTACAGCAATCAAAATCGGAATTTGGAAATCAGCTAGGAACTGTGAAATTTAAGGGTCAGGACCTGGAGAAAGGACAACACATTAACCTAGTTGCACTGAAGGAAGAAATTCTGGACGTAGTGTCACAGCAGTTCTGGAGAAAGTGAAGAGGGTCCTGGAACTTAATGCAGAGATGACATGGAAGAAACAGGTAGGGGAATAAGGGCACACCCAGTAGAGGGAGACTCAGGCAGAAGTTAGACAATCCCTGCTGCATAACACAGAGGGAGGCTGAAAGGCTTACGCCTCTGAGTTTGTGAAATTCACAAGTGGAGTTCTAGCCTGTAGAAGGCCTCCTTGTAGCGGGAGCAATCAGTGAAGCTGGAGGCTCAAACACACTAGATAGACCTAAGAAAGAGTTTAGGTACAGGAGAATTATTCTGCAGCATAAGTTTTGGAACTCAAGTGCTAAGAAAGGGCATAATGTATTTGAACTGAGGTATAGAGGCAGAACTTCTTGAGGTCTACATTTTTGTTTCATACAATTTGGGAATTGTAGTTTCCGGTGTAGAAACATTATCCTATTAATATTCACCCTCTCTCATCTAATTCTAGTGGTAACCTATCTTCTGATTTCAGACTTCAGCTCTTAGTTTTGCCTTTGCTGCTGTTTTCTAGGTTCTACATACTTGATTCTCAGCACCCCTTAAACACTTTGCTCCCTAATGCCCTTTAGATCTTGGCACTCTGAAATTTAATCCCCAGTCTGGACTTGGTTCTATGTAGCAAGCACCCTGGTCTGGCTCACTTCAGCGCCAGTCCAGGTGGGGTTAGACAGAGAGGCAGGCAGATCACTGTTGTCAAGTGTTCTTACCTATGCTTTGTCACTTTCCTAGAGATTGAGGATGATATATCCAAGATCAGTTTCAGAGACAGGAGATGTCATATTGAACGAGGAAGGACCCTCACTTCAGTGGGAAGCTCTTAGGTAAGGACTGGTTGCTAACTAATCTTGGAACAAATGGGCTTTACGGAACCTGGGGACATGATGTAGAGTAGTGTTTGCTTTGTTGATATTCTTATCCTTGTTTGGACATTTTTAGTAATAGAGTAGAATGTTTTCTTTCCATGATTACATTAGTTAAGACAATACCAGAGGCCTGATACTCCACTTGGCATCTAGTTGTATCATCCTGTCTTGTTCTACTTGTCAAACATGTTTGAAACTGTCACCAGCATCCTGACCAATTCACCCTGCCTCGTATTCCTTGGCCCCAGACATCTGGATAGTTGAAGCCCTACCATCAGATCTCAAATTTTTATTCCCTCCAAGTTCCAGCAATGCATGTCTCTGGTTGAAAGAAAAAAGTATATATATTGGATATATAATCATCCCATCACTGAACTCCCAATTCTCAGTCACATTTCATTTTCTGCTTCAGAAATGATTAGGTGCTCTGCTAGAGATGGCCTTTGTGCTCTGACCTGAACTTTTCACTATGTTATCTGGCTTAACTCCCTTATACCTTCTTTGTGTCCCCTTTGACATCAATAAGGTATTCCTGTTCTCGTCCCTAGTCTTCTCAATTGCTTTTTCATTCTCTCTATTTCAGCTTCTGTTCCTCCTTTGTATGCACTTCCATTCTCTAACACTCCTTACACATCCTATGTGACAATTTTTCCTCAGTGGTGGCAGGGGAAAGACAGATAAGCTATTGCAAGCTTTCTTTTCAAGATTCATAATTACATTTCAACCAAAAAAGGTATTGATTGCTAAGCACTGTCCCAGGTTCTGATGATAAAGTGATCAAAAAGACAATTCCTGCCCCCAGAGGTACTCACAGGCCTGTGCCAAAAAAAAAAAAAGCAAAAATAAAAAACAGATGCATAAACAAATAGTGACAATACAATGGAGTAAATGCTATAGAAGAGATATGCATAAAAACTCTAAGAATATCAATATATTTTGTCTGTAAAGTAAAAGAAAGCTACAGACAAAACCAAACAATTAAATAGCTATTTTGTTTTGTTTTGTTTTTCTCCTGTATAGTCAAGGATCTCATTACAAATTGTAGAATGCTAGACAGAAGGATATTCCTTGTTTCATCTTGAGAAAATAGACTCCAAGAGGTTGAATGACTTGCCCAAATTCACTGAGCATGTTAGAACAAAGCTGGGATTTCATATGTTAGGAAAACACTAACTGCTAAAAGAGATAAACTCTCACAATCTCAGTGGCTTAGTACAATAAAAGGATATCCTTTCTTTTGCATATGAAACTGATGTGGGCTGAGTGGTCTTCATCCATCTTGGAGGTATGCTATTTGGCACACGTTGCCTCAAAAATTGTTCTAGCAGGAAAAGAGAGATGTGAAGGATATGTACTGGCTTTAATTGCCTTGCCCTTGAAGTGACAGATGCCATTTTCTCTCAAGTCATTGTCATATTCAAGTTTTATTCTCCCAATGTAATAAATGTATAAGAATTCATGAAATTTATTGGGTCCAAACTATCTTTGCCAGACTTGAACCAATTCAGACTTGAACTTGAATTCATGAGAATTTTGGATCTACTGTCAATGGGTAATCATCGATATATGCTTGTGGTATTGGCAGAACATAAAACATATGTTTAAAAGAGATGGATAGATGGAGGGATAAATATGAGATATGTCATTGGTTATCATTGTTTCAGCAGATCTTAGCTAGGCTGGTGTTTATTTTCTACCTTATTTTTCTTATCAGTTGACCCCTGTGCTCTTTAGTTGAAGGGCATGATCATCTTTCTGCCCAACCGAATTGAAGAGAATTTTGACAGTGCAGTATGAGGACATCATTGTGTTAATCATTTGGTAACTATTACTGCAGAATAAAATACCTAGCATAGTAAATAATAGCATTAGAGCTGTCTTTGAAAGAAAAGGTCAATATTATACCTGCTTGCTGATAGAAGAGATTAATATACTCTTGTTATTATTAATAATAGTAATTAGACTCTATTGCCTTAGCTGATCTGTAGGTTCCATTTATGGGAACAACCTAATGTTCTTCCTGAGCATGACTTGGCATATTTTAGCACATCATTGCAAGCACTGAAAATTAGTGCCAGGATCTTCTTATCATTTTATTAGTTTTTTGGCACTTGGATTTTGTATTTCTATTGGGCTTACTTTTCTACCTCTGAAACAGTTAGCAGGGATTTTTATGTGACAAGAAGACCTTTTCTTCATAACATTTCCTATTGGGGGGACGTAACAATAGATATTTATATATTTTCCATCATTTAGCAAGCCATGGATGCAAAGTAAGATGATAGATATCCTTGTCAAAACAATTAACACTTGCAGCAGAAAGAAAACTCTTCTTAGCTGTGGAGCAGCAGAGGGGTTGTGTAGGTGGGCTTAAATTGATGTTGTCATATAGGGAAACTTTTTCAGTATTGACAGCAAAAACAGGGAAGGGGAATACTGGCTGTTTGCTGATCAGATGATCAACTTCTTTCTGTTACAATTCCTCCATCAAGATCACCTTTTAGTACTCTGCAAAGGGTTTACAGAGATATAAAAATGTGCCAGAATCCGATCCTCCTTTAAAAGTTAAACACATAGAGGGTAATTTTAGGGATCCCCTCATTCAAATGAATTCCCTTCCATGTTCTTTCTTTTGTCTTGAATTTACACTAATATTTCCAATTTTGTATTAAGGCAATCAAGGCATCTATTAAAATGAACCAATGTTACCTAACAGGGGTAAACTACTTACCCTTTGTCATTAATGTCTTACTGTGAATAATTAAAATGAGGTTTCTTCCCTCAGCTAAGCCTTAAGAAATAATAATGGCAATATTTAAAAACTTAAAATTTATTGCATGCCAGAGTTTATGGTGCAAACTGATTTATTCTCTTGTTTGTTTCTTACAGTAATCTCATGAGATAAGGTAGACAGAGGAGAGCTGCTATTCTCATTTAACAGATGAAGAATCTGAGGCTCTGATGGTCAATAGGCTGCTCAAGGACATTTTAAAGGACTGGATTGTACAAGGAAAGAGTAGTGAGGAGGGAAAAGCAGGACGTGGAGACACCATTTGGGAGGGTCAGTTCTTATTGAACTACCAACAAGCATACTGAATGGTAAGGGAAGTACCTTTTCTTGAAAGTTTATTAAGTGTTAAGCACTAAACTAAACTCTTATATATGCTGTTTCATTTTGTCTTCTCTAGAATCTTGCAAGATGAATAACACCCAAAGTTTACAGATGAGGAAACGGATCTTAAGAAAAATTAAAAATCTTGCTCAAAGTTACTCAACTAAAAGAAGCAAAATATGTTCCTATTTCTAAGCCCACATTCTTGCACAGCCACATGCTACAGTGCAAGGAAGCAAACAAAGAAAAGGTCATGGGAGGACCTTGAAAACAAATTTCCCTTTCTGCACATCTGTCTCAGGCTTCGCTTCTCTGCCCTTTTGCCCTTCACCTTTCCATTAACTCTGCAATCCTGCAAAGAACAGAAATTTTATCACACTCCAACCAAAGTGAGGACTTTAAAAATTTCTACTTGGATATTCTTGTTTGGTTTTCAAAGTACCTCAGTCTCCCCTCAGATTCATTATGTGGGATATTTCATATGTTTATCTCAGTAACTTTTCTATTGTTGGGATGTAACATCATGAGAGTTTTTGCTGTGATTTTTTTTAATCCTTTTTTTTTTTTTTTTACATCAAGGCAAGTTATTACCCCTTATTGAATAATTGGCTGCCATGTCTTTCCCTTCTATGTCAAAAATTGCCCCCAATTATCTTTAGGTACAATATAACCTATCAGAAGTTTCTGTCCAGATTTTTTCCCCCAGCAAGAAGTAATTTAGGGTGGAGGGTGAGTGATATTATATAATGGAAAGCAGACAGTTTAACTTTCCCTTAGCATTTGCTACCACCGTTTCTCTAAACCAAAAGTACTCTTTCCTTGATTGAAAGGTGGCCACCTCTTGGGTGAAATGTGGCAGCTGCTTAACAGTGTACATTAATAAAACATGATCATCTAAGAAGCAGCAAGTAATGATGAGCTGAGGGATTTAATTGACAAGGCAGACAGAGCCTGATTGGGCTCAGTGGTATTTTTTGAGTTTTTATTTCCCTATTGAGCAACCTTGAGTAGTCTGCTTAATTTCTCCATTACTCAGTCTCCTCATCTGTAAAATGGGAATAATAACACTTACCTAGCTCACAGAGGCATTGTCAGAATTAATTAACTCAGGCAAAGTTCTCTGAGATCCCTGGATAAATGGTGCCATGCAGTTGCAAATGATTAGTGTCCTTATTATTCTGACACTCTCCCATAAGGTCCATCGATCAAATACAGTTCTAGCTGAACTGGGCAGAGCAATGGATTCTGCAACTGCATTCAGTGGCAATTTGCCCTGAAGATAAAGTCTGTCTCACACAATGTCTCCCCAGAGCAAACTTAAGCTGGTAGCAGTATTGATGTAGGTGATCTGCCTGCCAGGATGCACAGAGTCGGTTTAACTAGAGCTAATTATGGCCAGCAATAATGCTAGAGCCAAGAACTCAACTCTGATTATGATGGGATGTTCAAAGAAACTATTTCTGAGTCAGATAATTGGGCAGAATTTTCTGCACCATTGGTATGGGTAGCATTCTGAAGAATGTCAGGACATCTCAAATTTCAGAGGGAGGAGACTTGCAATACTTTTCTAGAAAGGAAGAGAGCTCATGAGAACTGTTATATTTGCAAATTGCCCTCTGTGATGTTCATCATTTATTTATTTGGGCCATATTTTGTTGTTGTTGTTGTACAACTGTTATATGTTTTTTTTTTCCCTAGGATAGAAATAAAGGGATGAGAAGAGTTGGCATCCAACATAGGACAGATGAGATGGAACCCCCAATTTCATGGGAACTTTTGATCTACCCGGGGCAAGACAGATGTGAACAAATATAGAGAGTAGAGGAAGTGAAGCCTTGAGGAAGCTGGAGCCAATGCTGAATGCAGGTGCTTTGATGTGGTATAGCTGATGTTATTAATAATAAAATCATAAATGACAAACGTGTGTGATGTGTCACTCCAAATATCCTCGATTCTGTAACTATCACCTTAATGCAAATTACCATCTTTTCTCAATGGACTATTTGCTAACCCTCTGGCTGGTCTCCCCTGTTTTAGCCTTTATCCTGTTGTAGTCTAGTCAAAATATACCAGATTACTCAGAGCAAGTTCCATTTATGTTTAAATCTTTCAAGACTTCCTTCCCCAATGCACTCAGAATCAATTTTAAACTCTTACTTACTATTGCTTCCTGGTTTCAATTGCCCATCTCTAAACTAATCCTATTCCAAAATCTACCTGTTGTCTAAGCTTTGTCTATGCCAGTTTCCTTTCAGTTCCCTGAAAGCCAAGCCTTTTCCTACACCAGGGCCTTTGCATGTGTCCTTCCTGCCTAGAACATTCTTCTCCACCTGACTTCTGGCTAGACCCCAATTCTTATCACTTTTCAATTTAAATGTAAATCATCTCTCTATCCCTTGAAAATATCTTTCTTGTTTTTTTGTTCCCCTTCATGGTATTTTCCTAATGATTTTTAATTATCTATTCACCCACTCATTCATTCATTCACTTATCTTTAATTTACTTGTTAACTGGTTCTGTCTGCTACAGAAGGTGAGCTCTCAGAGAGAAAGAACTTGCCGTCACCTCTTATTTACTGTTATCCAGTACAATACCTGGTACAAACAGATGTAAAATATTTTAATGTTTTTGAATAGCAACTACCTTTGTTGAACACCTACCATATGTCATATGCTATACTACATACTTTATGGAAAAATCACATTTTTCCATACAACAACCTTAAGAGGTTGGTATTATTTAGCTACAGTTTTCATACAATCAAATCGAGGGTTAGGGACACTGAAACTTGATGAAGATCACAGCTTGAACTTAGTGAAAACTGATTCAAACACTAGTCTCCCTGGCTCTAAAGCCTGGGCTGCACCCATTGTCCCCCAACTTTGAGGCTGGATGAACAATCTAAAAGAAGGGGTCAATCCAAAATCCCCTCTCAATTGTATTGAACATGGATTGGCTTGGAGGCATTTTTTGGAAATTGGAATCGAAGAGCAAGACCTCAATATGTTAACTACCTTTGTTAAGTACCAAGCACTTGGTAATTACTTTGTAAAGGAGAACTAGTAAAAACTTTGAAAAGCATCAATTAGAATCATGTTTTTCTGCCTCTCTTAGAAACTTTTCCTATTTATTTTCAAAACACTTCTTGCTTGGGGACATCTCTGTCTTTGGCTTCTGATTACTGTTTCCTGGAGGAAAGTTTAGGAAAAGTGAAAATTATTTTACTTTAGGTTTGCTTCACTTCAATTAAGAACTCTGGATGCTTGAGAAGCTAAATAAGTAAATAGAAAAAATCTGTTTAATTAAAGTGTGAAAAGATTGTGATTTTTCCCAAATTTTGGCATTTATGTGATATTTTGTTTGTGGGCTGAAGTACTCTTCATAGTTAATACAAACAAAAAGGATAGTTTTTAAAAAATGACACAAATTTCAAATAGCAGTGTGGTTTTTTTCTTTACTAAAATTAAAAAAAAAATTCACTTATATGTAGATGAATAGGGTTTTGTACCATAATATGAATATTTTCCCTGAAAGATAATATTTTTTCTCTTCCAGGATTGTTTTGCTGAAAGATTTCCGATTGCTTGTGGTGGTAGTAAAAAGAAAATAAAATAAAGCCATAGATGTACTTAAATCATCAAATCTCAACCAAAGCAATCAAAACAACCATAAAGGCACATCAAGATGAATTTCAAATGTTGTGGCACAGCTGTAGACTTCTAGGAAACAAAGAACTAAACTAAGATCAAAAGAGTTGGTTAAAATCATACAATATGTCTGTGTCCCAGATACTAGGATACGCTCAGCATTAAAAGAAGTACTGGGCATTGAAAGTTGAAAAAAGTCACTCTTGACTCTTTTGGACTACTAGTGAAGACAGGCAGAGTGATTGATAAATCATTATAAAGTGGTCAGTGTTGGAACAGAAGTAGTCACAGAGTTCTATGGAGGAACAGAAGGTAGAGTCTTAAATGTAGACTGGAAAAACTGTGACAGCATTCCTAGAAGAAGAGACACCTGGGCTGAATCTTGAATGACTAATTTTCAAGAGGTTAACCATGTCATTTTGAGAGACTGGGAATAGGAGTCCCTGTAGTTTCCTTGAGCTTGTCAGTCTCATTCCTTCTTGAATTTCTCCTCAGCCAGAGAACATCACTGCTCCACCCAATTTCCAAGTTCATCTTTCTTTAGATAGAAAAGGATTTCTGTCTTTCCAGCAACTATATGAAAACACCTGGTGAAAAATTAAAATTCCAGTTTACCTGGGTTGAATTTCCTCATTAGTCCTTAGTCCAGTCATTTTGGCTGAGGAAATAGTGTTTTCTGACCGGTCTAGCTTTGACCCACCCAATGTGCCTAGAACGATGGTTATCTAAGATGGCAACTTCTGCTTAAAACCTACAGAAGGAGAATGAAACATTTAACGGATGAAGCATAAAGGATTGTTAACAAGATTAAACAGCTGATACTTCTAGGAACTATCTTCCAACCTACAGTGACAAAAGGAATTAAGGCTCTGTGGATACATTTTAGGTCCCTTTTGCCTATGGGATCTAAAGATCTTTGCCAGAAAAAATAAACATTTGCTAAGTTATTTTCTTGGCCAACCCTTTATCGGGTTTCTTCTTTTATTATTTCATAAATATTCTCACTACAACCATTGCAGATGGGTACATATTAAGTATGAGAAACAGGAAGGTTAACTCTTAGATGATCACAGGGATTTGGAAGTCACAGGGATTTAATTTGTTTTTAATTAGCAATTCCGTGTTCCCCCTACTATACCATGTGGGATCTCTAGAAAACAATTTGTAGCCTAATGCATAATCTTTAAAATGGCCAGAGATGTGTAAATGGGAGTCTTGATTTGTTTTCTTTTTTGCTGACTTTATGATACGATGGTTTTCTTTCTTCAAATTTTAATGTGCTGTGTCAGGAGAAAATATATAATGAGTGCTCTGGATTTTCTTTCTTTTGAGCTGATTCTGTAAGATGTGTCACATGTCTCTTCCTTAGAGAGAGTAATTAATGGGGTGTATTGTTATTTCCATATGATATCATCTCTGGAAGGATTTCTCTTTGGGCACATAGTGTGGAGGTGGGAGGTGGGAAGGGGCAAGAAAGGACACTTGTAAATTTTTGCATTCATATTGAACATTTTTCCCAGTAGGATGGCACAGGAAAACATCAATAATTAAATGGGGAATATTTGTTCATCTTTATAGAGAGATTTGCTTATTAAGCTTGGTTGAAAATTCTTTTGGAAGGGTCATTGTGTCTGTCTCACTGGTTGAGGATTAGCTGAATATGGGGTGTAGTGTGGTGGGGTGGGGTAGGGTGGGGTATGCTGCTGCAAGACAATGCTTAGATCATTCCGTGGGAAACTATTCACTGCTTCTTAGCTTGGTTCATTGCTCATTTCATTAACACTGCACAGGGTTCCCTAGGAATTATTATTTTTTCCTCTCTCAGGCAAACATTAGGCTTAGTTACAGAGATGAGAGACATACATAAATGGATGGGGGGAAAGGTGTATCTCATTTTATTACTCTTTTGTGTAATAGTAGTAAAAGTTTTGTAGGGAGTATTGTATACTGTAAAGCAATCATTTGTCAATGGGTAAACTTACTGAACACCAATGTCTGTTTTTAAAAGATCCCTTGTGTGTCATGAACTACACAGTGTTCATAAAAAGTTGTACTCCAGGGTTACATATTCTTGTTTCCTCAATTGCTGGAGTTTTCTGAAGTCTCCAAGGAAGCAGGATTAAACATTTATTGTCAGGAAGCACCAGGTTGCACTTTGTCCTATGGTTTGACACATTCATTAACCCAAACTTTAAATTTTCAATTACAGAATTCATAAAGTAGTATCAAAAAATAAATAAATAAAGTAACACACACACACACAATAGTTAAAAGTAGTGAATGAAAGAAGGAGAAAAAAGGCAACAAAATTTGTGCCTTGCATTTTGAAGACTCTATTCTTGGCCTGTCATGTTATTTTGGCCATTACAGGCAGTGTGTTCCCTTGATGAATGATACCTGGAGTTATATTTAAGTCATAAATTACTCTGATTGATTACTTCTATTTGTTGTCCTAAGAAAATAAGATTTGCTATCTTTTAATCTTTAGTCTTTAGTGGAGAAATGATATGACTTATGTAGTAGATGAGGAATAGAAAAGAAATTAGCAAAACTTCCTCATGGTGAATTGGTGAATATAGAATATCTTCAGATAACAAGGCACACATAAGAATATATTTGAAGAGGGAGATAAAAAGGCAATTTCTATGACATGGTCATTCAGAAATTCTAATATAAAAACTACTATAAATTATATGTACAAAGTTAAATAAAGTTTTAAAATTATAAACTGTTGGCTTTAGCTTTGACATACAAAGTACTTGAATGTCATCACCCACAATCCTTACAACAAGAAAAAACTGGACAACTTGAGAATAAATTAATTTTGCTTGGACCAATCAGAGAACTGAGGCCTCAAGGCAAACCACCACTCAGAAATCTCTAGAGGTAGGTCCATTTAGAGAGACATAGGCTGTATCTGCTTTTGTAACAGAAGCCCTGGAGCCATAAACAGGTAGGAATACTTAAGAAGTGTCTTGGTCCATTCAGGTTCCTATAACTAAATACCTTATTCTGGGTGGTTTATAAACAACAAATTTACTTCTTATAGCTCTGGAAGCTGGGAAGTCCAAGATCAGGGAACCAGCAGATTTGGCATCTGGTGAGGAACAACTTTTTGGTTCATAGATGTGACTTTCTCACCATTTCCATATGTTGTGGAAGCGATGAGGGTTGTCTCTCAGGATTCTTTTATAAGGACACCAATCCCTTGATAAGAGCTCTGCCCTCATGATCCGGTCATCTCCCAAAGCCCACCTCCTAATACCATACTTTGGGTGTTAAGATTTCAATATATGTATTTTGTGGGCACACAGACATTTAGACCATAGCAAGTGGTAACTTTGGGAAATTGCTGAGGCTGAGTGAGTGTGGACTAGTTTGAGTATGAAGTTTCTGGTGCCCACAGTCTTTGCAGGGGCCCACAAGTCTACAGGTTTTACCTTTAGGAGATCCATCAGGTTTTCATAGTAAAGATCCAAGAAAGATACCTTCCTTCCTTCCTTCAGGACCCTGGCCAGAGAAGGGGAAGAATAATTCTTATGAGATGCACCTAGAGCCTGCTCCATACAAAGGCCTATTTTAGGGGAAAGGCTTTGCTGGAAAATAGAATTCCTACCACAGCAGCTCCTTCAGTCTTCCTATCTTACCTGAAGTGGCAAATATCATAGTATAACAGGGACCAATGCTGTAAGAAAATAGGAAGAATTTAGCTAAGGAAGGAAGTAGATGGCTAGTGGGAGAACTATACTAAAGGAGAAACATAGTCCTAAAGGGGTTAAAGTTCACAGCCCTGAGAAAGCCTATTAAAGGAATGGTATTTTATTGGAAAATTACAAAACACTGTTTCCCCTCTCACTTTGCAACTTTACAAACAGGGTTCTAGTATAATAACAGTGGATTACAACTGAAAAAGCTGCAAGATATGAACTATCTCTAATGAACAAAATATATAAGAAAGACCAAAACAAAGACACTAGAGGAATTTGAAGCCTCTAGCATCTACAGCTACAGCAAACATTAAAAACAGTTCAACTCATAGGCAGATTAGTTGAAATCATCAACTTAACAGCCAATATACCTCAATTCCTGTGAGCTGATACAACATGTCTGACTTTCAAGAAAAAATTACAAGGCATGTCAAAAGACAAAAACAAACAAAAACAGTTTGAAGACACAGAGTAAGTATGAGAACCAGACTAAGATATAACATAGATTTTGCAATTATCAGACAGAAAATTTAAAATTATTATAATTAACATGGTAAGGGCTCTAATAAAGAAAAAGTAAACAACATGTAAGAACAGATGAGTAATATGAGGAAGAAAGAATCAGAAAGAAATACTAGATATTAAAAACAATTGTAACAGAAATGAAGAATGCTTTTTGGTAAGTTCATCAATAGACATGACATGGCCACAGAAAGAATCAGTGATCTTGAAGACACACCAATAGAAACTTTCCAGACTGAACTGTAGCAAGAATAAAGAATTTTAAAAGCAGAATAGGTATACAAGAACTGTGGGATGGTACCAAAAGGTGTAACATTTACATAAGAATAGAAGAAAGATAATACAGAATAAATGTTTAAAGTAATGAAATCTAAGAACTTTTCAATATTAATGAAGAACAGAAAGCCACAAATCCAGGAAGCTCAGAAAACACAAAGCAGGATAAATACCAAAATACTATCTTAACAATCCAAGCAGGAAGAATGTGACATGAAATATTGAAAATTTTGAAAGAGAAAAGCACTAACCAACCTAGAATTTATATTCAACAAAATTATTCTTTAAAAGTAAAGAGACATATGAAAAAATGCTCAGCATCTCTAATCATCAGGGAAATGCAAATCTAAAACACAATAAGATATCACTTATCCCCAGTGAGAATGGCCTTTATCAAGAAGTCCCAAAACAATAAATGTTGGCATAGATGCAGAGAGATAGGAACATCCTATACTACTGGTGGGCCTGCAAACTAGTACAGCCTCTGTGGAAAGCAATATGGAGATACCTCAAACAGATACAAGTAGATCTACCATTTGATCCAGCAATCCTATTACTGGGCATCTACCCAAAAGAACAAAAGACATTCTATAAAAAAAACATTTGCACTCGAATGTTTCTTTTTTTTAGACAGAGTCTCACTCTGTTGCCCCGGCTAGAGAGCCGTGGCGACAGCCGAGCTCTCAGCAACCTCAAACTCCTGGGCCCAAGCGATCCTTCTGCCTCAGCCTCCCAAGTAGCTAGGACTACAGGCATGTGCCACCATGCCCGGCTAATTTTTTCTATATATTTTTAGTCAGCCAATTAATTTGTTTCTATTTTTAGTAGAGATGGCATCTCACTCTTGCTCAGGCTGGTTTCTAACTCCTGACCTTGAGCGATCCTCCCACCTCGGCCTCCCAGAGTGCTAGGATTATAGGTGTGAGTCACCGCGTCCAGCCTGCACTCTAATGTTTATAGCAGCACAATTCACAATTGCAAAGATATGGAAACAACCCAAGTGCCCATCAACACATGAGTGGATTAATAAAATGTGGTATATGTATACCATGGAGTACTATTCAGCTCCAAGAAACAATGGTGATATAGCACCTCTTGTATTATCCTGAACAGAGCTGGAACCCATTCTACTAAGTGAAGTATCCCAAGAATGGAAAAATAAGCACCATGTGTATTCACCATCAAATTGTTTTTAGCTGATCAACATGTAAGTGCGCATATGCTAATAACATTCACTAGGGGTCAGGCAGATGGGAGGGTGGGGAGGGGATGGGTATATACATACGTAATCAGTGCGATGCTCACTGTCTATGCACGCTTGAAGCTCTGACGGGGGAGGTGGGGCTCGAGGGCAATATACGTAACCTAAACATTTGTACCCCCAGAATATGCTGAAATAAACAATGTAAACGAGAAATAAAACTTTCTCAGAATAATAAAACCTGGGAGGATTTATCACTAGAGACCCTACCCTGCAATAATTTTCAAAAGAAGTTCTTCAGGCATAGCGAAAACAATGTATGTTATGAACTGAATCTTTGTGTCCCCCTACCCACCAGTGTGACTGTATTTAGATACAGGTCCTCTAGGGAAGTAATTAAAATTAATTGAAGTCATAAGGGTGGAGCCCTGATCTGATAGGATTAGCATCCTTCTAAGCATTTATAAGGAGAGACACTAGAGAGCTAGTACTCTCACATTCATGTTCTCTCTCCCTCTCTCTGTCTCTCTCCTTCTCTTTTCCCTTCTCTTCCCTTCTCCCCACCCTATGTGAGGATATGTATACCATGGAGTAGTATTCAGCTGCAAGAAACAATGGTGATATAGCACCTCTTGTATTATCCTGAACAGAGCTGGAACCCATTCTACTAAGTGAAATATCCCAAGAATGGAAAAATAAGCACCAAGTGTACTCACCATTAAATTGGTTTTAGCCGATCAACATGTAAGTACACATATGCTAATAACATTCACCAGGGGTGAGCAGAAAGCTCACCATCTACAAGGCAAGAAGAGAGCTGTCACCAGAAACTAAATTTGCACCTTGATCATTGACTTCCAACATTCAGAATTGTGACAAAATATATTTTTGTGGATTAAGCCACTCAGTCTGTGGTGTTTTGCTATGGTAGCCCCAGAAGATTTATACAATATAGGTCAGAAACTATAATCTATGTAAGCAAAGCATAAGGGTAGAGGTAAAGCTTCCTGTTTCTCCCATGAATGTTGACTGAATATGAACCAACAAAAGGCAGATTAATAAGAGAAAAGGCATACAAATTTATTTTAATGTACATAAATATGAAAGCCACATACAAAGTTTATGAAATAGATGGACATGGGATACAGACATTGTTTTGGGAATGATTCTCTTTGGAAGCCTGATGGGATCTACATGTAACTGGAAAGTTATTGGAACTGCACAGGAACATATATGCAGATAAAGTCTGCAAGATAATCTCCCAGAGCTGTCCTCGGAGGAATAGCTGGAGAATCTGTCTGGTTATGGTGACAGTTCCCAGTCTCTTCTCTTCTCTAGTGGTTACTCTATCCTACTTGTTTGCTAAGATTTGTAGGAAGAGGGGGAGGTCTTGAAACAGTTGCATATCTTTTGGAAAGACTTCTTGGTTAGATAAGAAAATTTCAGAAAGGATCTCTTCAGATGCTTCAGAAAAAGAGGATCAAAGAGAAACAGAGGTAGGGAAAGGTCAGAGAGAGACCTTGTGGCTGCTTCCTTAGTTAAACATGTCAACGTGCCATAATTTTGGGTATCAGTTTCTGAGCCTCAGCAAAAGGAAAAGTGTGCGAAAGGTAATCAATGAAGTTAAAATAAAATTATTTATTTTTCTTACTCTCAATTGATCAAAAAGGTAATTATTTGTTTAAGGAAATAATAGCAATGATGTATTTGGTGTTTATAGCATATGGATAAGTGCAATGAATGACAGCAATGTTACAAGGACAGGAGGGAGGAATTAGAAATACTTTGTAATAGGTACCATGTTTCTCTGAAAATAAGATCTACCCATAAAATAAGCCCTAGCAGGATTTCTAAGTATTTGTGCAATATAAGCCCTGCCCCGAAAATAAGACCTAGTAATGGGCGTGGCTACACAGCCTGTCTGCACAACCCATGCATTTTGTCGCCGAATTAAAGAAAACGAGCAGCCCTTCTCATCTGCCCCATGAGAGCTCTAGTGCTCGACATGAGAGATTGGGGCCAATGGTTCTAAAGGAAATAGAGTTGCAAGAAATTCAGGATGGAATTCGGAGTTTGGAGAGTTATGATGATGTTCCAGAAGAAGACGACTTAACTATATTTGAATAAATGTAGATTGTTGTACCATACTTAAAAAAAATAACACATCCCCTGAAAATAAGCCCTAGGATGTCTTCTTGAGGAAAAATAAAAAAAGACCCTGTCTTATTTTCAAGGAAGCACAGTACTTCCCCACATGTGATCTCCTACAGTGTTATTTGGAAGTGGACTTATTAGTTAAAGACATATATTGTGAATTCTAGGCAATAGCTAAAATAAATTTTAAAAAAATAATTGATTTGCTAAGATTGGAGATAAAACTAATCATATAAAATGCTCAATTATAACCAGAGAAGGGAGAAAGGAGGGAAAACAAAAAACAAGTTCAATGAATAGAAAAGTTACAAACATGGCATATATTAATCCAACTATATCAAAATTACTTTAAATATAAATGTTACAAATATACCAATAAAATAAGAGATTAACAAAGCGAATTTAACAAAAACCCTACTATATATTATCTACAAGAAATCCATTTTAAATATAAAGACATAAATTTGTTAAAAATAAAGAAAAAAGATATATAGTGCACACTAATTAAAAAAAGCAAGACTAGCTATATTAATTTCAGAAAAAGCCAATTTTAGAACCAGTAAGATTATATGAGATAAATAAGTACATTACAAAATTATGAAAAGTCAATTATTCAAGGAGGCATAAAACTACTAAAACTGCATATATCTAATAATCAAGCATAAAAATACATGAAGCAAAAACTGATAGAATTAAAAAGTGAACTAGAGAAATCCATGATTATAGTTGGAGAATTCAGCATCTCTCTGTAGTTAATTGACAGAACAGGCAGACCATCAGAAAGGATATACATGCCTTGAACAGCACTATCAATCAATATGATCTAATAGGCATTTATAAAATGCTCATATAACAACAATAGAATACTCATTCTTCTCAAACTCACATTCTGGGTCTTAAGACACACTTTAGATTGAGAGAATAGAAATTATACAATGTTTGCTCTTGGGCCATGAAGGCATTATGCTAGAAATTAATAACAGAAAAATAGCTAGAAATCCACAAATATTTGAAAATCTTTTAAGCAACTGTTGAATTAAAGAAGTCACAAGAAAATTTTAAAACTTCGTTTTGAATTAAATGAAAATGGAAATATAATTAAAATGTGTGGGAGGGGGCAAAAGCACTGCTGTAATTTATAGCACCAAATACATATATTAGAAATAATAATGATCTTAAATTTGATAATCTAAGCTCCTATGTTATGAGATTAGGAAAAGAAGAACAAATTAAGCCTAAAACAATCAGAAGAAGAGAAACAATACAAACTAGAGCAGAGATCAATGAAATTGAAAACCATGAAAATGATAGAGAAAAATCAACAAAACCAAAAGCTGGTTCTTGGAAAAGATCAATAAAGTTCATAAACCTCTAATGATATAAATCAAGAAAAAATGAAAAATGCACACATTTTTAATATTACAAATAAAAGAGGGATCATCACTACTGATCATATGGACATTATGGACATAATAAAATGATACTATGCCCATAAATTTGACAATTTACATGAATGAATCAATTCCTTGAGAAACACGAACTACTTCAATGCAAAAAAGGAGAATTTTATTGTTTGAATAGCACTGTATCTACTAAATATATTAAATCGATAATTAATAGCTTTCTAAAGAAGAAAGCACTAGAGCAACATGGTTTCACTGGTGAAGCGTACCAAACATTTAAGGAAGAAATGATACCAATTCTATACAAACTCTTCCAGAAAATAGAAGCAGAGGAAATATTTCCCAACTCAAATCTGTGAAGTTAGCATACCTTAATACCAAAACCAAATAAATATAGTACAAGAAAAATAAAATTACAAACTCATATCTCTCATAAACATAGATGTAAAAGTCCTCAACAATTTAAAAAAACTATGCATCATGAAGGAATGTGATTTATTTCAGAGATGCAAAACCAGTTTGCAATTTGAAAATCAATCAGTGTAATTCACCAAATCAAGAAACTAATAAAAAAAATCGTATGATGATATCAATTGATACAAAAAAGACATTTGAAAAAATCCATCACTTATTCATGATAAAAACACGCATCAAACTAGGCATAAAAGGAACTTCCTCAACTTGATAAAGAATATTTACAAAAAAACTTCAGTCAACATCATACATAATGATGAGAGACCCCTGAGATGGGGAACAAGGCAGGGATGTCCTCTCTTACCACTCCTATTCATCATCATATGAGAAGCCTGGCTAGTACAATAAAAGATGAAAAGGAAATAAAAGGTACTCAGATTGGAAATAAATAAACTGTCTTTATTTACAGATAACATGATGGTATCTCTAGAAAATCCTAAACAATCTATTATTTAAAATAAAGAATTATATTAAAAACAACTCCTGAATTTATTAAGCTTGTATAGAATGGCTGTAGGATTGTAGGATACAACATCAATATTCAATTACTTTCTTAAGTTTCAGAATAAACAAGGAGATTAACAAACAAAATATCATTCTAAAAATTTAAAATACTTGGAATAATTCTAACAAATTATGTACAGGACCTACATATCAATAACTACAATATAGACAAAATAAATCAAAGAACCATATAAATGAAGAGGTAGCTCATGATCGCATATTGGAAGTCTTGACATTGTTGACAGGATAATTCTTCTCAACTTCATGTATAGATTCAACACAATCCCAATAAAAATCTCAGCAAACTATTTTATAGACATATACAAACTGATTCCAAAGTTTGCATGGAAAGGCAAAGTCCTACAACAATCAACACAACACTGAAGAAAATGACAGTTGGAGGATTGAAACCACTGAAATTCAAGACTTATGCACATTTAAGTCAATAAAAGGAGACTGAAAGTGTATGTACTATATAATTCATTTTCTATGATATTCTGTCAGTAATCACTTGGGATTTGGGGAGTAGAAATGGGTTGAACAGGTGAAGCACAGAATTTTTTTAGGACAGTGAAACTATTCCATGTGCCATTATAATGGGAGATACATGACATCATGTATTTGCCAAAATCCATAGAATGTCACAACATAAAGACCAAACCTTAATGTATACAAACTAAAAGAGACTGCATATTGTGAGAAAAGATCTAACTATATTATAAACATACAAAATAAACTCATTAAAGGGAGTGGGGGTGGAAGAGAAGCCACTGAACTTCGACACGATTGTAGTCTATAAAACTAAAGGCAAAGTTAACTGCAATTGAACAGCGTACTCTAGTTGACAAAGCTGTTCCTTTTGGGATATGTGTTAACAATTATGATACTGCTATATATGTACACTGAAATTGAAGAATTAGCAATGAGAACAATGAGCCTGTGCTCTCATTGGTGGAGTGGAGGTTAGAGATGAGCAAGAAAAGAAGGCTAGAATCATCAGTGGTAATGGGCTAGAGTTAGAGACATCCGTATGAACTCATTTTTAGCTTTATATAGGCACATAATGGAAATATACATGGAAATGCTTATACAAATGCATATATTTCATTGCTGTGACATCCAAGAGGGTCTAGAAGCAAAAACACCCCAGGAGCATCGAGAATGTTTAGCAGCAAGATCTTGGTTTCTCCAGTAAAAAGAAAGAAGACGCCTGGGGAAATGGCTAATTAGGAATTGTGGCAGAAAATATGCAGTATGAAACTGAGTTGCTTATAGTGCCAGAAAGTAAGGAAGTTCTCAAAAATACAAAAACAAAAACAACTACAACAAATACCCTAAAATGATGTGCCATGTCAGAAGGTCATGGGAGACCACTGGAAGACCTTCCAATAGCCAAATCTGGAAGAAATTAAGCAAATAACAACAACAACAATAATAATAATGATAAAAGCAGTATAATATTATATATAAAATAAACTAACATATATATGAAGTAAACTAATTATGTATACGTGTGTGGGGGGGTGTTTGATTCTCTTTCTCTGAAGAAACCTTACTAATACAGGTAGCAGTGGATTATAATCCCACAAATAAAAATGTTTATAATTACACAGTGATATAAACCAATAATTGAATAAATGGAATGGAAGAGACTACTCTCTCATGGAGAAGAACTTCAAAAAATTGATGTAGACACTTCTTTTTCAAGTAGGTGGAATTTGATTCCCCACCCCTTGCACGTGGGCAGCACTTAGTGACTTGTTTCTAAAGATCAATGTATGGAAGGAGAGAAAGAATTTTACAGTGGAGAAACCTGATGAACATTATCTTGGACAGGAGACCAAAATTAACCTCCACATAAGTCACATTGATAGCATATACTGTTAATACGTGTGAAGACAATGACGCTTCACTTTTGTAATCATCTTCTTAAAAACCCATAATCCAAGTCTGACCATAAGAAAAAATATCAAACAAACCACAATCGAACTACCTTCTACGAACATCTGACTAGCACTCCTCAAAACTGTGATGATCACTCAAAACAAGGAAAGCCTGTGAAACTGTTAAAATCAAGAGGAACCTAAAGAAACTTGATGACTAAATGTAATTCAGTATCTTGGATAGTAGCCTAGGGAAGAAATACTATACTTAGGGAAAAACTAAGAAAATCTGAATAAAGTGTAGATTTAAGTTAATAAAAATGTATTAGGAAATTAGCCAGCCAAAATGGTACATGCCTATAGTCCCACCTACTCCAGCAGAGGTTGAGGCAGCAGGATTGCTAGAGTCAAGGAGCTTGAGGTTGCAGTGAGCTATGATGATCACACCAGTCTGGGTGACAGAGCAAGACCCTGTTTCTAAAAAAAAAAATATATATATATATATATATATGTATTGATATTGATAATTCAGACACATATATCATACTAATATAACATTAATAATAGGAGAAATGAGTTGTGGGCTACATAGGGATCATCTCTATTATCTTCACAACTTTTCTGTAAATCAAAATGTATTCTAAAATAAAAGTTTATTTAAAATATATACAGAAAAAAAAACATAAAAAACAAAATAAACTAAAGGAGAATAATATTTTTAATGAAGAATGTAACTATTTTGGCAAAACATCCATTGCTTCTTTCTTATGATTAAAGAACTGAACTGAATTGAAATTTCCAGAGACAGGATCTCTCAGGTAAAGGACCAAAATATTTAGGGCATAACAGCTTTCATTGTCTATCTGGGCAATCAGTACCAACCTGTGAAAATTATATCCACCCAACAAAGGCTCAATTATCAGAATATATAAAGAACCCAAACAACTCAGTAGCAAAAATCACCAAAATAAGCCAATGGAAAAATTGGTAAAAGACCTGATTAGACATTTCTTGAAAGGAAACATATAAATGGCCAACAGGTATACAAAAAAATGCTCAATGTCACTAATCATTAGGGAAATACAAATCAAAACCACAAAGAGTTATCATCTTACCCCAGTTAAATGGCTACCAAAAAGACAAAAAGTAACAAATGCTTACAAGGATGTGGAGAAAGGGGAACACTTGTATACCATTGGTGGGAATGTAAAGTAGTACAGCCATTATAGAAAATGGTATGGAGGTTCCTAAAAAAATATAAAAATAGAACTACCATATTATACAGGTATTTTACTAATGGATATATATTCAAAAGAAAAGAAATTAGTATACCAGAGAGATATCTTTACTGCCGTGTTTATTGCAGCACTATTCATAGTAGCTAAGATAAGGGATCAACCAAAGTGCCTAAATGGATAGAGAAAATGTAGTATTCATACACAATGGAATATTATTCAGCCACAAAAGGAATAAAATCCTGTTCTTTGCAGCAACATGGATGAAATTGGAGGTTATTATGTTAAGTGAAATAAGACAGGCAAAGACAGACAAACATACGTGGGAGATAAAAGAAATGGATCTCGTGGAGGTAGAGTTATCTTCATCCCCTCCTTCCTCTGTCCCTTCCCAAAGCGGAAGGGACAGAGGAAGGAGGGGATGAAGAGAAGCTGGCTAAGGGGTGTAAAAATACAGTTTGATAGAAAGAATAAATTCCAGTATTTAATAGTATAGTAGTGGAATTATAGTTAACAATAATTTATTGTATATTTCAAAATAGCTAGAAGAACTGTAATCTTCCCAATGCAAAGAAAAGATAAATGTTTGAGGAGATAAATATCCTAATTACCCTGTTTTGATCATGACACATTATATGCAGGTATCAAAATATCACATGCACCCCCAAAATATGTGTGACTATTATGTATCAATGAAGAGTAAATAAAACTGGTTAGCCCATTCAAATAAAAAAAGGAAATCAGTTTTAAAATAATTGCGTTTTGCCATACTTTTCAGATAAAGACTGATGAAAGCATTTGATTGTCATTTGTTAAAATGTATATTGAGTATACCCATCAGTACACTTTCCATGCTTTGTATCGATGCAAAATTCATTTTTAACCATAAAGCAATTGATTTTCAAAAGCATCCTTTCTGTATATTACTGATTTGTATCCTATAAGCCCATCATTAAAGGATGGCTTGAGTGTAACCTACTCTCCTTTGCCTTGAGCTTCCTGGTTTATTTAAGTTACCAAGGAACAAAAATAGCTGCAGTTTTGGCAGGATCCATTCTCTTTTCCTATAGGGAATACTCCCTATTTAGTAACGAGCAATTTTCAAATGCAAATGACCCTCCAAATTAGGGCAGTCCTCCTCCTTAGAGCCACTACTAAGCTACCACCTGCGTGTGTTCCTATTCAAAGCTGGTCTACTCAGCCCATATGCATCTCCTCCAGTGTTTTATTTGACAATCTGTTTCAGCTTTGCAAGAGAGCTAGCAAATTATGTATTGCTCATTTTGTCAAAGTCATCATTGATGACAATTCTGGCATCAAGAGGCTCATTTTATTCTGCAGATGTTTTTATCAAATAGAAGATAAATCATAGTTTCCCATTTTGTTTTGTGTTGTACTTCTGGGAATAACAGAGGGCACAAATAAAAACCTTTTCATTAATAAAGAAAGAAAGTAATACACTCAAGAGGATCGCCACTGCATGATTTTCAGATATTCAAAGCACACACTGGTAAGACATTATTATATTTAGCACCAGTGTAACAGGTTCGAGTAGGGGTAGTGGTGTTGGAAAAGGAGAGAGGGAAGTAATCTTAATTTTTAAGAGGTTCATTTTCTTTCATTCCTTTGAGAATACTGGTCCTAACTTAATTTAGAATTCCAATGCAGAATAATGTTCACCATAGCATTTTCTAGAAAGAGGCATCACAGAATATTCCTGAAAAAATAATTAACCTCACTGTGAGAGATTTCCTTGATGTCCTCATGAAACGTGGCTGGGATCATTGTGATTTTTTATATGAGTGTCGGGGGTGAATGGATCTCTCGATTTGACCTGCTGAAGTCTGTACTCATACTTAGATTTGGAGGGCAAAAAAGAAAGAAAGTAAAAAACAATCCCGTGAACCTAACTTTGCCTTTTGCTAGAGGGTGTAGTTAGCAGAAGAAAGTAAAGCAGGAGACTTAAATAAAACTAAATATTCAATATAGGGTCACCACATTCAAGGCACTGTTATTCTATTGGGATTCCACCTGTGTGATTAAAGTGGTCAGGAAGACTTCACTGTAGCCCCTGTGGTGCCTAGTGCAACATGGAGTTCAATGAGGTTGACATCAGGGCCTGGTAGAATAGTTATCAGAGGTGAATGAGCAAATACTATGTGCACAATGGTCCTCCATTATGTGGTGACAGCATTGCGAAAGGCAGCCAAGGATGGATATAATTTTGGAAAATCTCTGGAGCGTGTTGAAAATCAATAAAGTGTTAGAGGAGTAGTTGAGAATAGAAAAGAAGGCAGTTAGTACAACTGTACCTTCACACATATTGTCGTCATTGCCAGTGATGTTAATCACGTGCCAGGTACAACACCAAGTCCTTTATACATATTATAACTCTTTGTTTTCAAAGCTATGTCTTGAGATATCCTATCTTGGTATGTGAAATGGAGGCTGATAAAGGTTATGCTACTCATCCAAGACCATACAGCTAGTACTTTGGAATCATGTTGAGCAGTGGCTGAGAGCACAGGATTTGCATTCACATGTTCCTTGGTTTGAATCTGGACAATACAACTGTTCTCACATTAGAACCTCTGTGGAGCAGTATAGCTTTTAATTGGGTTGGTTGATGTACTTAATATCACCAATTACTTACTTTATATATTCCTTTACCTTTACTACCTATTTATTGGAGGTCTAATATGTGCCAAGAACTCTACATAAGCATACACACATGCATATGAAACACATTTGCATCTTTTCCAAAGCAAGCAGAAGGGGATTAGTGTAGCAGCCTCTTGTTTTTCTTGGCATATCCCCATGGACAGACAGGTTATTTCTTTTATATGTTAGTGCACCTTTCAGACTCTAACCAGTCTCTCCAGGAAACCCTTAGACATTTTGCATCAGCATTGCAATTTACTATTTAAGGGAGAAATTCCTTCTTATTTCCCAATTGTTCTCCCATCAAGCCTGAATAAAACATAAGCTGATCAATATATAAAGTATCCATAAAACTAGGCTGCTACAATGACTATTTGTGTTCATTTTTTTTCTCCCTTTTACTTTACTTCTACATGATTTAGCATTAAAGTTAAGGCAAAAGCAACAACAAAGGAACAGCAAAAGCAAATAAGCTTTTAACAAGCTTTCAATAGACTGACAAAAGGAGATGGGAAACTAGAAACATGAAAATAATAAGCAGTAACTCTGCCAAGAAATACAGCTTCCAAATGGATCCTGAATGAGAAATTTACTTATTTATTTGCATCTTTCAGTTCAGTTTTGCGTTAACTATTTTTTTCCTCTTGTTTTGAAAACCATTTGGATTTATTGCATCTTCTGGTGTTCTTTTGCATTTTTTTAACATCCAATCTCCTTATTTTAACATCTCTTTATGTTCAGATTTTTCAGACATCATTTCCGTTTTTTTCCCCTACAAATAGTAGAAATCATGGAATGAACAGTTAGAGTTATTGTTAGTGCACAAATAGCTTAAGACAGATCGTAAAGTCCCTAGTGATCAAGGAACTATATAATGCTGACTAGCTCCAGCAGCGACAGCAAAAATTTTCATAAGCCAGATGCTCAGCTTTCTGCTCAACCCCATCAACTTATCTGCACCATGTGAGAACCCCCCATTACTTTTCCAAAAAGCCTATTGTCTTTCTGACCCTTGGAAAAATTCTGCAGCTTCTGGGTTCTTTCCCCAATTTCATTCTTTCCACAACTGCATATAACTCAAAATGATGAGGATACATGACAAAAGATAAAATAATGAGAACACATGACAAAAGACAAGTATGCATTATTTTTTACCAGCTATAAGCAAATTCAAATGCAGAATTTTAAAACAGAGGACATGAAAGGCCTTTTAGATAAGATGCTCCCACTTGTAGTTTGAGAACCTAGACCTTTCTTGTAAACATAAGGTGAATTAGGCAGTTTTCATTTCCTAAAAAGCAATATTGGATTGGTTAATGAACTAACATTTTTAACATATAAGATCATTAATCAAATTACCATGACTTAGGATATCTGAACATGAAAATGTTAACTGATTTTTAAAAAAAATTACTGATCTCCTTAATACATAAAAATTCTCTTTAGAATCAGAGTATTTACTACACAAGGCAAGCTGTTACATTTTCTCCAAGTTTTTTAACCTTGTCTGTATAACTCCAAAACCCATCATATGGTGACTTTGTATTTCTTAGTACCCATCTCCTTTAGACATGAGGATATTAAATCTTAGACAGATTTCATATTGAGAAAATCATCTACATAAAGACAAGGTCATGACAAACTAGCCATGAGAGTAACAAACGAAGTCTGTGGCCCCTCCAACTAGGGATTTTGGATAGTTAGCTCAGTGGGAGGCAGCCATGTAGGCACCTGCTCCGAGGGGTGAATATGATCCATGGCTGTACGAAGAGAATTAGAGAATCTCAAATATGGGAGATGATGGTTCTGTACTATTGAGAGCCAGTCAGGTCTCACTAAATGTGTTAGTTTTCTAGGCTTCATGACAAACTACCAGAAACTGGGTGGCTTATAACAACAGAAATTTATATTTTCTCATGGATCTAGAGGTTAGAAATCTGAAATCAAGTTGTCAGAAAAGCCAAGCTCTCTCTGAAGAGTATAGGAGAGGATCCTTCCTTGCCTCATCTAATTTCAGTTGGTTGCCAGCAATCGCGGCATTCCTTCGTTTCTATTAATAGGTGCATTACTTCAATCTTTGCCTCTGCTTTCACTTGACCTTCTCCTCTGTGAATCTGTGCCCAAATTTCCCTATTCTTATAAGGACATGGTTTATATTGGATTTAGGGCCCACTCTAATGGAGTATGACCTCATCTTAATTTGTTTACATCTGCAAAGACCCTATTGTGAAATAATTCTAATCATCAGGGAAATGCAAATCAAAACCACAATGCGATATCACTTAACTTCAGTGAGAATGGCCTTTATCAAAAAGTCCCCAAACAACAAATGCTGGCATGGATGAGGAGAGAGAGGAACACTTCTACACTGCTGGTGGGACTGCAAACTAGTTCAACCTCCATGGGAAGCAATATGGAGATACCTCAAAGCAATACGAGTAGATCTACCATTTGATCCAGCAATTCCACTACTGGGTATCTATGCAAAAGATCAAAAGTCACTTTATGAAAAAGACACATGCACTCGAATGTTTATAGCAGCACAATTCACAATGGCAATGCTGTGGAAACAACCCAAGTGCCCATCAATTCATGAGTGGATTAATAAAATGTGGTATATGTATACCATGGAATACTATTCAGCTTTAAGAAACAATGGTGATATAGCACCTCTTGTATATTCCTGGATACAGCTGGAACCCATTCTACTAAGTGAAGTATCTCAATGATGGAAAAACCAGCACCACATGTACTCACCAGCAAATTGTTATTAACAGATCAACACCTAAGTGGACATATAGGAGTAACATTTATCGGGTATTGGGAGGGGTGGGGAAGGGATGGGCGTATACAACCATAATGAGGAAGATGCGCAACGTTTGGGGGATGGACATGCTTGAAGCTCTTACTTGAGGGGGGAGGGGGCATGGGCAATATATGTAACCTTAACACTTGTACCCCCGTAATATGCTAAAATAAATAAATAAATGGATAAAAACATATGTACACACACACACAAAGACCCTATTGTTAAATAAGATCACATTTAAAGGTTCCAGGTACACATAAGTTTTAGAGGGACACTATTCACCACAGTAATTAGGATCCCAAGTTACATTTTAGGTAACATATGTCTATAAGGTATCTACAACTTAACATGTCCAATCTGAACTTCTGATCTCCTATCCCAAAACACATATTCCACCAGCATCTTTCTTATCTTGATTAAATAACAATGGAATCTTACCAGTTTCTCAGGCCTAGAAAATTAATATTATCCCTTTTTATTGTCATTCTTTTATAGCTCACTTCTACTACATATGAAAATTCTCTTGATTATAGCTGCACATTATATCTAGAATCTGACCATTTCTCATGCTCGATACTGCAAATGCTCCTGTATGAGCAGCCTCCATCTCTCACCTGGATCAGTTCCAGAGCCTTCCAATTGGTTTTTCCCACTTCCACCCTTCTCCTAGAGTCTAATTTTGGAAGACCAGCTGGAGCAATCCTTTTGAAACATAGGTCATATGATGACACTCCTCTGCTAAAATCCCTTAAGTGGTTCCCACCTCATTCAGAGTAAATGCCAAAACCTTTACAAGGCCCTGAATAACCCTGCCCCACAGCATGCCTGACTCCCCCCTTCCCTGCCTCCCTCTGCTCCATTCATACTGCCTCTTTGAGATCTAACACACTAATTATGCTCCCACCTTAAGGCCTTTGCATGGCTATTCCCTTTAGCCAAGGGCAACATTGAATTTGCACAAATCTCTGTCTGCAGTGTTGGAGGCATCAAGAGTAAGTTGGACAAACTCTTGTTCAAAATTATATAAAAGGAATTCAGGTGTCAATCCTAGTTCTTACAATTAAAGCAGAAGAAAATCACTATAGGCTACAATAAAGAAATATCTCCTTTCAATCATTCAAATGCTTATTGCAGTAATAATAATAACAATATTATACTTTAACAATACTTTTTTACACATGGACTAGACACTTTGTTAAAGTGACTTTTTATATTATAATGTTGAGTCTTATATCCATTAAGTGAAAATATAAACTTTGAACCAAAGGGAGGGAGAGAATAGTGTGTAATTTTGTAAAAGATAGAAAAACTTTATTCTTTGTCTTGCAATTGAAGCATATAAACTCTGAGTACCGAATCTTGGTGCCATATGCACATCAGTAATTTATATAAGTGTGGATTTAGAGGAATTCCTCAGACTTCCCCTAAATTTTTTCAACCAATACCCTTAGAACTATCATCTGGACTAATTTCTTAAAAATGTAAGTTGATAAGAAAATAATTTTTATAGACAAATAGAGTTAGCCAAGGAAACACTAAATGGCTTCAGCCAACTAGTTAGCCTTAGACTCAAAAGGATACCAGACTTTGTATACCTATTTAAAGAACAAATAAAGATACAAACAGGGTGTCAAACAAAAGACACAAGGATTTAAAGAAGAAATTATAAAACAAAAGTCAGAGATAAAATTCAAGCATATGGAGCTCAATTACGATATGTGCGAGAACCATAAAAACATAATAGAGAGCAAAAGCACATAAGAAACAATAAGACATAACTTCAACAGAAAAAGCTGTCAGGAATATGGCAAGTGAGTTTGAGGAAATCGCACAAAAATGGAACAGAATAGAATAACATTATAAAATGATTATAGAAAATATATCCAGTGTGGAAGACAGAAAAACAAAATTGCACACATGTAAAAAATAATCTTTTATTCTGAAGATAAGAATAGAACACATGGAACATAAAAATATATTAAAATATACAATGAAAATAGCCATCTTGAAATGTAAAGAAAAGCTTGTATTTGTGAATGAAAAAAAGTACTCCTTTCCCTAAACCATCAAAACCAAATCACACTGATGAAGTAACTGAATTTTAAAGATAAAGAGCAGTATCTTAAAATGTGTAGAGGAGACAGTTCCCAGGGGCATAGAAAAGAAAAAAAAAACTTTGTGCAAATTGAAAGAAAATAGAACTTCTAGCAAGAGACCTGTGTCAGACTCAACCCACAAGAAGTGCCTAAGGGAGAAATATCCCTGAGGACCACCAGAGACAAAGGAGAGAGGTAAAAATACCACTCCAGCCTTGGAAACTGTGCTCTGTAACTCAGCAAAAGAAGATCCAAAATTAGAACGGCTTTCGCTAGCATCATGGTATAGGAAGTTCATTCTTCTGGGCATGAACTTCTGGCCATTCTTCTCACAGTACTGGGATATATTCATTGGAACCTCCTGGATGGTCAGCACTCTGAGTATTTACTACAACCAAGGCAAATCTGGACTAAAGGTGCCATCTAGTGCTGAAAAGAAGGCAGAAACCTAATGAAGAATATAAAAAGAAAAAATCAGCAGGTAAGTGAAAAGAAACTCTAAGCATATCCAACATATCCAATGATATGTTAATATCCAAAACATTGATATCCAAACATATCCAATGTAAGCCAAAACAAGGCAGGCAGAAAAGACAAGAATAAATAACTAATTCTTCAATGCAAAGACATAGACATATGCTCACAATCTGGGAATGGACATACTTGAAGCTTTGACTTGGGTGGGGTAAAAGCAATATATGTAACCTGAACATTTGTACTCCTGTAATATGCTGAAAAACATAACAAAAGAACCTTAGAAAATACACGAATATATGAAAAATAAACAACATGTTCCCGAATGACAAATGGGTCAATGAGGAAATAAAGAAGTAAGTTAAAAATATTTTTGAAACAAATGAAAATTGAAATAAAACATCTACGAGACAAAGCAAAGGCAGTACTAAGAGGGAATTTTATAGCAATAAATACCTACATCATAAAAACAGAAAGATTTAAAAAAAAAACACCGAATGATATACCTCAAGGAACTATTAAAGCAAGAAAAAACCAAACCCTAAATTAGTAGAAGAAATAATAAGCAGTAGAACAGAAATAAATTAAATTGAGACTAAAAAGAAATACAAAAGATCAATGAAATAAAAGGTTGTAGTTTCTTGAAAATAGAAACAAAATTGATAAACGTTTAGCTAGACTAAGAAAAAAAAAGGGAAGACCCAAATAAATTAAATCAGAAATGATAAAGGAGAAATAACAACTGAGACCACAGAAATACAAAGAATCATTAAAGAATACTATGAACAACTGTATGCCAACAAATTGGAAAACCTAGAATAAATGGATAAATTCTTGGACAAATACAACCTACCAAGATTGAACCAAGAAGAAATAGAAAATCTCAACAAACCAATAATGAATAACAAGATAAAAGCTGTAATAAAATATTTCCCATCAAAGAAAAGGTCAGGACCTTATTGCTTGGCTGCTGAATTCTAACAAACATCTAAAGAATAAAACCAATTCTACTCAAACTGTTTTTAAAAAATGGCAGAGGAGAGAATACTTCCAAACTCATTCTAGGAGGCCAGCATGACTCTGATATCAAAACCATACAAGGACACAACAAAAGAAATAGAACTATAGGGCAATATCACTGATGAACATAGATGTAAAAATCATCAAAAAAAAAAAAATACCAGCAAACTAGATTCAATAACACATTAAAAAGATCATTCATCATGATCAAGGACATTCATCCCAGAGATGCAAAAATGGTTGGTTTAAACACATGCATATCAACAAATATGATACATCACATTAAGAGAACCAAGAGAACCATATGATCACTTTAATAGATGTTGAAAAAGCATCTGGCAAAACTTAGCACCTCTTTATGATAAACACCCTCAACAAACAAGGTATAGAAGGAATATATCTAAAAGTAATAAAGGCCGTATATGACAATCCGACAGGTAACATCATACTCAAAGGAGAAAAATCAAAAACCTTTGCTCTAAGATCTGGAACAAGACAAAGATGTCCACATTTCCCACTTTTAATCAACATAATACTGAAAGTACTGGGTAGAGAAATTAGAGAAGAGAAGAAATAAAGTGCATCCAAATCTGAAAGGAAGAAATCAAATTAGCTTTGTTCATAGATTACATGATGTTAGAAAAATCTAAAGACTTCACCAAAAAACTGACATTGGTCTTGGTAAAGAATTTTTTTGTGTGTAAGACCAGAAAAGCAAAGTCAACCAAAACAAAAATAGATGAATGGGATTACATCAAGCTAAAAAGCTTCTGCACAGCAAAGAAAATAATTAATAAAATTAAAAGACATTCAACAACATGGAAGAATATATTTGCAAACTATTTGTCTGACAAGGAATTAATAACTGGAACAGATAAGGACCCAAACAACTCAATAGCAAAAAAACCCAAATAATCCAATTACAAAACGGGTAAAAGTTCTGAATATACATTTCTGAAATGAAGACATACAAATGGCCAACAGGTGTATGAAAAAAATGCTCAACATCACTTACCATCAGAGAGATGAAGATCAAAACCACAATGAGATATCATAATACCCTGGTTATAATGGGTTTTCAAAAAAAGACAGGCAATAATGGGTACTGATGAGGATGTGGAGGAAGGAGGACCCTCATACATTGTTGATGGGAATGTAAATTAATACAGCCAATATGGAAAACAGTATGGAACTTCCTCAAGAAATTAAACATAGCAAATTACCATAGGAGCCAGCAATTCCACTACTGGGTACATATCCAAAATAAAAGGAATCAATATATCTAAGAGATACCTGCACTCCCGTGTTTACTGGAGCAGAATACACAGTGGTCAAAATAAGAAATCAACTGAGGCCGGGCGCGGTGGCTCAAGCCTGTAATCCTAGCTCTCTGGGAGGCCGAGGTGGGCGGATCATTTGAGCTCAGGAGTTCGAGACCAGCCTGAGCAAGAGCGAGACCCCATCTCTACTATAAATAGAAAGAAATTAATTGGCCAACTAATATATATACAGAAAAAAAAATTAGCCGGGCATGGTGGCACATGCCTGTAGTCCCAGCTACTTGGGAGGCTGAGGCAGCAGGATTGCTTGAGCCCAGGAGTTTGAGGTTGCTGTGAGCTAGGCTGATGCCACGGCACTCACTCTAGCCTGGGCAATAAAGTGAGACTCTGTCTCAAAAAAAAAAAAAAAAAAAAAAAAAAGAAATCAACTGAAATGCCCATTAATAGATGAATAGATAAAGAAATATGGCATATATACACAATGGAATATTATTCATCCAAAAAAAAAAAAGAATGAAATTCTGCCATTTGCAGCAACATGAATAGAACTGAAGGTCAATATGTTAAGTAACATAAGCCAAGCATAGAAAGTCAAATATCACATGTTCTCACTTATATGTGTGAGCCAAAAAGTTAATCTCATGAAGACAGAGAATAGATTGGTGATAGAAGTCCAAAAGGGGAAAGGGAGAGAGGGAATGAAGAGAGGTTGATTAATGGGTACAAATATACAGTTTAATAAAAAAAAATAAGATCTACTCTTTAATAGATCAGTAGGTGACTGTAGTTTATTATAATCTATTATATATTTCAAAATAGTGAACAGAGGATAGTTCAGATGTCTCTACGATAAAGAAAAGATAAATATTCAAGGTGATGGATTTCTCAATTACACTGATTTAATGTTTAAAAATTATATTAATGTATTAAGTTGTTACACACAACTTACATGAGTGTATTAAGTTGTTATAAAAAATAAATAAATAAAATGAGAGGCACTTGGAAACTTCCAAAAAAGATAATTTACATAAGGAGGAAATATGACTTTGATCAGTAAACGATATATATATGGTCATAATGGTTTAATTTAAAATGTTTAGGATCGAACCTTATCCAAAACTAAATCATGGTCCAAAAATTAAGAAAATAAAATGTTTTGGTATAAGAGAAAGTTTCTAAAATTTGTACTTCTTTTTCATTTTGAGAATAGTGTTATTTCAGTGAATAGATATAGTAATCATAATGTAATGCATGTATTGAAGAATTTAAACACATGTGTATCAAATAAATGTATAAGAGTAATAAAAATCATTCCAAAAACATAAGTAATTGAGAAAAGATTATTTGATTTAGACTTACAAAATATTCTCTTTTAAGTAGTGTAGTTTAATATTTTTACAGATCTGTTTATACTACCTAGTTACAAGCTAAACACTATTAATTTTCAGGTTTTAGTACAATACTTCAGGCAAAGTTAGATGTATAATTATGGTTGCTGAATTTAATAAAACCTCTTGCAAATCTTGACAATGTAAATGTAACAGTATTGCTGAACTTGGTTGAAAAGAGAAGAAATAAGGTTGGTATAGCTGAATAATATCTGAACATTCAAGTTGAAAGTCAAAAGATAACTGTGTAATGTTGATAACTATTTTGTACATTTAGTGGTCCTCATTTGAACTGAAATAAATGATTATAGTAATTATCCAATGAGAATATGGAGGGGAATAAATCAGTGGAGCAAGAAAAATTGTTTTATATCTTCTATATTTAAAAATTTCTTCTATCATTTGCATTTATTATTTGCATAACAACCAACTCAGTATGATGCTGGCTTTGGGTTTGTAGTATATGACTTTTATTATTTTGAAATATGTTTCTTCAATGCCTAGTTTCTTGAGTGTTTTTATTTTGAAAGGGTGCTGCATTTTGTTGAATACTTTTTCTGCATCAATTGAGATGATCATATGGTCTTTGTTTTTCCTTCTGTTTATGTGGTGAATCACATTTATCGATTTATGTATGTTGAACAATCCTTGAAACCCTGGGAGGAAACCCACTTGGTCATGGTGGATTATTTTTTTACATGCTGTTTAATTAGATTTCCTAGTATTTTACTGAGGATTTTTGCATCTATATTCATAAGGAATAATGGTCTTTAGTTTTCTTGTTTTGTTGTGTTCTTTCCAGGCTTTGGTATCCAGGAGATACCAGTTTCCTAGAATTAATTAGTTGGGGAATATTCTCTCCTTCTCAATGCTATGGAATAATTTCTGAAGAATGGGTAACAACTCTTCTCCGTAGGTCTGATAAAGTTTGGCTGTGAATCCATCTGGTCTTGGGCTTTTTCTCTGTTGGCAGATTTTTTATTACTGCTTCAATCTTGCTGCTCATTATTGGTCTGTTCAGGAGTGCTATTTCCTCCTGATTGAGTCTTGGGAGGTTGTGCTTTTCCAGGAATTTGTCCATTTTCTCTATATTTTTGAGATTGTGTGCATAGAAATTGTTCATAGTAATCACAGATGATATTTTATATTTCTGTGGTATCAGTTGTGATATATCCTTTTTCATTTCTGATTGAGCTTGTTTGAGCTCTTTTTTTTCTATTCCTGGTTAATCTAGAAAGAGGTTTATCAATTTTGTGTATCTTTTCAAGGAACCAACTTTTTTTTTTTTTTTTGAGACAGAGTCTCACTCTGTTTCCTGGGCTAGAGTGCAATGGCATCAGCCTTGCTCATAGCAACCTCAAACTCCTGGGTTCAAGCAATCCTACTGCCTCAGCCTCCTGAGTAGCTGGGACTACAGGCATGCACCACCATGCCCAGCTAATTTTATCTCTCTATATATATTTTTTAGTTGTCCAGCTAATTTCTTTTTATTATTTTAGTAGAGACGGGGTCTTGAACTCTTGCTCAGGCTGTTCTTGAACTCCTGACCTAAACGATCCATCCGCTTCGGCCTCCCAGAGGGCTAGGTTTACAAGCTTGAGCCACTATGCCTGGCCAAAGAATCAACTTTTTGTTTAATCAATCTTCTGTATAATTTTCTTGTTTTAGATTTCACTTAGTCCTACTCTCATCTTAGTTATTTCTTTTCTTATGCTGGATTTGTTTTGTTTGTTCTTCCTTGTCTAGTTCCTTGAGATGTGTCATTAGATTGTTAATTGTAATTTTTCTTTTTGTTGTAGGCATTTAAAGCTATGAATTTTTCCCTTAGGCCAACTTTTTTTATCCCATAGATTTTGATAGCTTGTGTCCTTTTTGCCAGTTAGTTCAAAGAATCTTTTAATTACCATTTTAATTTCATCTTTCATCCAATAATCATTCAG
>VSMD01062678.1:0-34432 GCA_008750895.1 Mirza zaza | reverse complement strand
GGTTCTTTATGATTATTATTTCAAGATATTTCTTTAAGATTGACATATTATTCCATTTGAAGTTCCGGTTCATTTGCAGCAAACATCAGTAGCCCATTCTTTTATTTTTTGATTACTTAATAGATATAATTCATAGGATACAAGTCACTTTAAGACATATCTTTTGTCCTCAGGAAGCTTACAGCTCCCTAATTTTCATTGCTGTTTAAGACTGTTCACACCAAACGTTTAAAAAATGAATTGTGTGTTCATACCACCATTAGATTTGTCAAATATTTCTGGAATCTGCAGTCTCCCTTTTTCTTTTAAATCTAAACCCCTTCGTGGAATTGAAATCTCAACTTACAGGGAGAATATTTTGAAAGGATAATTTAGGAAAACTTCACGAAGCGTGATTTATACCCGATGTGAGTCTTCGGAGAATTATTTTGGCCGCTGAAATCTAAAAAAGGAAACAACTGCTAACAAAACTTAGATTTATTTCCCCTTTTGAAACAGAACATGGTACAGTATCTGTATTAGAATATTGACTCTTGGTCAGCATGTATTTGATTTTTAAATTTAGCAGCTAAATCACATGAATGCTCTATGTCTAAAATTGGAAAATATAATGTGGGGAGAATGGCTGTGAGCTCACCCTTCTGCATACGGGGTCCAGTAGAGGGCAGAACCCAGTCCTTTACCTCTGATCCCTCTGCGTCTTGAAGGAAAGCAGTCCCCCTGGGTGGAGAGTTGGGGACAGCTCTTTCACCATCATCAGCTTGTGGCATCTACATGGCAATGGACTTGGGCCTTTACTGTCCTCTTTTCCAGGAAAAGCCTAAGGGTGTCCTGACACTTCCTCCCCTTCTGAGCAGGACTTTGGGTCTCTGCTTTCTTCCTTTTCTCACCAGCTTTTCCCTCCTGGGTTCTGAGATATGTCAGCCACTGAGTTCTACCTAGGCTGCTTGTACGTGAATCGAGAAAGGACTTCTGGTCTCAATTAATGCCCATTCTTAAAAAAGCGTTTCACGTAGTTACTCCTCTCTTCTGATCCCGTCGGTTATTTTCTCTCATACACCCCTGCTCTTTTGCTTCATATTTTGTACAAAGGAGTATTTCATTCTCATTTGTGATGCTTGCTTGTTTAATACTTGCTTCCTCCACTGAATGGAAGCCACACGAGACCACGGATCCGTCTTGTTCACCATTATTCACCGAGGATGTCGCACGTGCTTGATAACTCAAGTGCTTCACGCACTCCACAAGTAAACAAGTGACTCCTTTTGGATGCACTGAGTTTATATTGTTAAACTATATAAACATACTGGTTTGGATGGATTCCAATGTTTTTCATCAAATTAAACCAGAAAAATATTTTTTTCCTAAATATCTACTACTGTAAAGTTATTTTGTTCTTTAAAAAAAAAAAAAAAATTCGTCCAGATTTTTTGTTCTTGTCACTAACTCTGAATGGACAGATGGGGGACTGTGTGGGCCCAGGATTTTGTCCTAATATATAATAACCATTTTTTTTTCTGCTTTCTCAATATAGAAGTTTTTACTTTGCAATTGAGTTATCTGCAGTTTTCATGAAACTGAGAAAATAGAAAGTTTCCAAACCGGTTAGTCCAGTTAAGGCATTTAAGTGGCTTAAGCCTTTGGTATTAGTTGAACCAAGTAAGGAAGTTAGTAAGGCAGGAGGGCTTTCAGGGATAATTCGCTATTTTTTTTTTCCTTTCACCAAGTCTGGGGGGATCATAAATGGTGTCTTTTGTCTGCATATAGCTCAGAGGAGGTGAGGGCATGGCTTGGACCAGAGGGCCCTGCACAGCAAATGGGGAAGTGACTTATACTTGTGCTCCCAGCTGGGATTTCCTCACAGGAAGTTGTGAGGTCTAAATAGGGCATTGCACAGAATGCTCCTGGCTTCACACCTGAAATACAGAAAGAGTGTATGTGTTTTATGGTCTTGAACTTGTTGCTTCCCAACTCTTGGCATGCCCTGAGCATTCCTTCCACTCTGATATATGTCTGTGGATTAAGAAACAAATGTTTATTGGGTGGTAACATTGCAGCAGATACCGAGGTGGCTCTGCTGTCACAGTGTTCATTAAAACTGTGTGCTAGGGGTGGGAGGGAGAGGAGAACCTGTTGTTTTTTTTCACTGAAGATAGACATGAAGCCAATGAACTGTGGCCTGAGAGCATTTGGAAATGGGAGGAGGGTAGTTTTCAATAGGGTCGTAAATGTAGCTTCTCCCAAAGGGTGACGTTGAAGGTGAGACATCAGCAGTGAGCACCAGAAGTCCCAAGCATTTGATAGGAGAAGATTGCAGGGGAAAGAAAAAGTATGTACAAACGCTTGGAGTGTGAAAGCGCTTTGTAGGTTCAAAGTGTGCAGGCAATGTCCTGTTTAGAATAGTGGGAGAAAAGGGAGCGGGGGCAGATAAAACTGGCAGGGCCTATAAGGAGCAGATTTTTATAGGGATTGGTGAGCCAGAAATTTCAGATTGATCCCAGAGTGCGTGGAACTAGTTGATTCGCGTTGGACGAATAATATGGTTGATGTGGGAAAACCATGTTGGGGGAGGATAGGTGGGATTTGGGAGACTAGATAGAAAGTGTCCCAACCAGACATGCCAGCCTCTGCCAGGGGGAGGTGGACTAGGTGTAGAAGGGTCGGCTCCTCAGGGGTGTATCCTAGAGATATGATGGAAAGGACTTCTGGGATTGTGGGATTTTATGTATTTTACTTCTTTGTCTTGCCTACCACTTCTCTTCTCCCATAATCCCCGTGAAGATGTGAATGTGTGTCTCTCTTGTTTACGCAAGTGCCTGGGACAGGACCAGGACTTAGGTGCTCGGTGTGTGCGTGGTGGGTGAGGAAAGCCTCTGTCTTTGTGTTCGGGCTCAAGACATCATGTCAGCACTGCAGCCTGTGAGATGGGCTCAGAAGGCAGCTGATGTCTGAAGTTGCAGGAAAATCAAGACCAAACCACACATTCTAGGGTTTCACTTAGGAACGAGAAACCGATCCCCCCAACATAGGGACAGAGTGAGACCTAAGGGCAGCCTCTCTGAGGCCACTCCCCCACCCCACTCCACAGACTACGTTTGGATTTTTGTGTATGGCGACAGATTGGGGTCTAGTTTCATTCTTTGTGGATACCCAATTTCCCCTGCACCGTTTATTGAAGAGATTGTCCTTTCACCTCTGTGTGTTCTTGACACCTTTGCCGAAAACCAGTTGGCTATAGATGGAGGGGTTTATTTTGGGGTTCTCTGTTCTTTTCCATTGGTCCATATGTCTGTTTTTATGCCTCCATCATGCTGTTTTAGTCACTATAGCTGTATAGAATATTTTAAAGTCAGGTAATGTGATGCCTCCACCTTTGTTCTTTTTGCTCAAGATTGCTTTGGCTGTTAAGAGTCATTTGTGACTTCATATGAGTATTAAAATTGCTTTTTCTATTTCTGTGAAGAATATCATTGATACTTTGATAAGGATTGTGGTGAATTTGTAGATCTTTTTGTGGTGGACATTTTAACAGTGTTCTTTCAATCCATAAACATGGAATATCATTTATTTGTGACCTCTTCAATTTCTCTCATTAATGTTTTATAGTACTCATTGTAGGGTCTGTTACATCCTTTGTTAATTTGATCTTAAGGTAACTCATTTTTTGTAGCTATTTATAAATGAGATTCCTTTCCTGATGTATTTTTCAAGGAGTTCACTGTTGATGTATAGGAACGCTGCTGGTGTGTGTGTGTGTGTGTCTGTGTGTCTGTGTGTAAGCGCTGATTTCGTATCTTGGAAGGTCAGGTTTGTATGTCAATTTTAGAATTTTCTATATATAAGATCATGTTGTCTCAAAACAGGAGCAATTCGACTTCCACCTTTCCAATTTCAGTGCCCTATATTGCTTTCTCTTGTCTAATTGATTTGGCTCAGACTTAAGTACTATGCTGAATAAAGTGCTAAGAGTGGGCATCCTTGTTTTGTGTCCAGATCTTAGAGGAAAAGCTTTCAATGTTTCCTTGTTTAGTTATGATGTTAGCTGTGGGTTTGCCATATATGGCCTTTATTGTGTTCCTCCTGTGTTTAATTTGTTGAGAGTTTTTATTATGGAGGGACATTGAATTTTATCAAATGCTTTTTCTGTATCTGTTGAGATCATAAGGTTTTTGTTCTTGATTATTTTAATGTCATGTATCACATTTATTTATTTTTGCATGTGTTGATCCATCCTTGGGACCCTAGGATGAATTCTACTTGATCATAGTGAATTATGTTTTTAATATGTTGTTGAATTTTGTTTGCTAGTATCTTGCTAGGATTTTTATATCTATGTCTATCAGTGATATTAGCTTATAGTTTTCTCTCTTTCTCTCTCTGGTTTTGTTTATGTTTGGGTTATGTGCTTGTCTGGTTTTGGAATGAGGGTGCCACTGGCCTCATAGAATGAGTGTGGAAGAATTTCCCTTTATTGAAATTTTTGGAACAGTTTGCAAAGTATTGGTATTAGTTGTTCTTTAAATGTTTGGCAGAATTCAGCAGTGAAACCATCAGATTCTAGACTTTGGGAGAATTTTTACTACTGATTCAATCTTCTTGTTATGAGTCCATTCAGATATTCTATTTCTTCATAATACCATTTTAATAGGTTGTATGTGTCTAAGAATTTATCTGTTTCTTCTAGGTTTCCAATTTGTTGTTGGCGTAAAATGCCTACATAAAAATTTAGATCTCAAATAAACAACCGAATGTTACATATCCAGGAATTGTAAAAACAAGAAGAAACTAAACCCAAAATTAGTAGAAGGAAAAAACGAATAAAGATCATAGCAGAAATGAATGCAATAGAGACTGAAAAAGAATACAAATGATCAATGAAATGAAGAGGTAGTTTTTAATAAAAAGAAACAAAATCAACAAACCTTTAGCTAAACTAAGAACAAAGAGAAAATTCAAATCAGAGATGAAAAAGGAGACATTACAACAGATGCCACAGAAATACAAAGGATCCCAAGAGACTATTATGAGTATGTGGGGATCTTAATAAAAAGCAGATTCTGATTAGGTCAGAGGTTAGACCTAAGGTTTCTAACAAGCTTCTAAGTGAGGGTGAGGTTGCTACCCCACACACCACACTTTCTGTGGCAGGGCCTAGGAGTCATAGAACTCTGGTATTTGGAGAAGAGAGTGCATAGTATTTGCTGCAAGAAAGACAAGGGTGCATTTGTGGCTTCAATTTTAGGTAATAAGATACACAGACTATGCCATGAACTTGGAAAACAAAATTGTTATGGGGGATGGGCTTTCCAAGGTGGTCTCTTCCTCCTTGAATTAGCAAACAGGTCTCTTCATAATAGTGTCACTCAGTGGATTACTTAGAGATAATCACTCCTTCCTCTGCCACCCTTGCTAGTTCTTTTATTTAGCACTTGCAAAATCCAGATGGAATACCGTTGTTTTTTACTACCTATTATATGAACTCCTGGATTGTGGGAGTGTTGGTGTATTTATCGTGCTTTTTGGTGTTGACCACAGTGTGTGCCAGGTCACCGATGCAGAGATACGAGGACATCCACGGCTCAGCCCTTTGGGCACAAACGTCGAGATTGGCAGCCTCGTAGTTCAGAGCACTGCCTCTGAAGGTAGTGGACTCTGGGTGCCAACACCAGCCTTCCCACTTATTATGTTAGCCTCAGTTTTCTCCTCTGTAAAATGGACGTGATGACAATAGCAACCTGTATTGGTGCAGATAACAGCGAGCTGTCACATGTCAAGCACTCAGCACTGCGCCCGTAATACCGGAAGAAGTCACTAAACAGCTGCTTCCATGACAAAGGGATGCGTGGAATCATGGATGTTTTCTTTGTGTTTGGCTTTTTAGTCAGGTTTAATAAGGACACGAAAAAGCGAATTCCTCATCTCGCCGTTACCTCAGCTGCTGGCGCAGGAGCACAACTACAGCTCCCCGGCGGGGCACCACCCTCACGTACTGTACAAAAGGACGGCGGAAGAGAAGGTCCAGCGGTACCATGGCCACCCTGGCTCCAGCCGGGGTCATCCCGGTCACTCCCCAAGTCACAGTCCCCACGCATCTAAGAGTGCAGAGACACTGTATCACCATCGAAGGTTGCAAAAGCAGCATTTTTGTGGACGACGCAAGAAATGTATGTAAGGACACTTTTTCTCGTTCTGTTCTTCTGTGGGCCTCGGAGGGTTTCCTTGAGTCTCGTTGGGTGTTTTCTGACTCTGCATATTAAAACAGGGGCTGTGCTGAGTTCCCACTGCAGTGTCGTCTTGGGGAAATCATCCCTCTTAGGTAGAAGCTGGATGGGCAGTTCTTCTAGGTTAAACGAGGAGAGATTTAGATAGGGTTTCTCTTTTTCTTGTTTAGTGTCTCCTACTTTTTAGCCACAGGTCCTAATCCCATGTTCGTTACTGTGCTCTTGGGAAAAGTACCCAGATGTCCAATGATGAAAGAAATCAGGGATAAATGCCTCGGTGTGGTTGGGTGTCCTCTTGAGGACATGAAGGAGAGACTTGTTAAGGACACAAGAACGAACGTGCAGGCGTGAAACACAGGCACCGTTGGGCATGGTTTGTGACCCACGTCCAACCTTATGCTTTTCCTAGGCCGGTGATGTATGATAGAAATATAGTTCAAGTCTGAAATACAATTTAAAATTTTCTAGAAGCCCCATTAAAAAAAAGTTTCAAAAAAGGATGTAAATTAATTTTAATGATGTTATTTAACCCAATATATGGAAAATAATATCTGAACATGTAAATAACAGTTTATTAATGAGGGATTCTTTTATCATATTGAATTTTGGAAATCCAATATTTATTTCATAATTACAGCACAACTTCAATCCAGGTGATAAATTTTCATCAGAAATAGTTAATCTGTATTTAGATTTTATAAAATTTAAGGTAGAAAGAGTAGATTTATATATTCAAGTTGTTGCAGACATATTTAAAAGTTTTTGAATTACTGAATCAATGAACCATGTATTGCTTTCTAAAGTAAAATAAAAAAATTTAAACATTCGATTTCCCTGTTGCACCAGCCACATTCCAGTGGCTTAGGAGGCACAAATGGCAAGTGTGGGTACCAAGTTGGACAGAGAAGCCAGATGAGAGTTCTCATGAACAGAAGAGTTAGTATCACTAAGTTCTTAATCAAAACAATAACAAAAGACAGTATTTCTACCAATTTAATTGTCTTTGGGGTTTTGGGTGTTGTTGAAATATCTTCATTAAGGAATATCCATGTCACATGTATCTATAATAACAGTGATATTAATAGTAATATTTATAGAGGAAATGATACATATTTGATATGAGATATTAAAGCTAATCTTTACAGCAATCTTATGAATGGGTGGCATGTTTTCTTTATGAATAAGGAAACTGAGACCCAGCATTCCAAGGCTGATGGCCAACCTGAGGTTTTCAAACTAATTCTAAATGATTTGATCTTTTAATTTCAGTCTGTGGAAAGCTGACTGCACTATTATGGCTATACTAGTGTTACAGTATTAAAATAGTTCTATACTAATTAGGACGTAGTTATTTCCCTTTTTCTTCCCAGGACCTCTTGGAGTTGTTGATATTTATTAACTAAGGGTGCCATGCCTGGCCCAGCAGGCACTTCCAAGTCTCTGCTCGAAGGCTATGGCCAGTATCTATTAGGTTGGTGCCCACACCTTACCAGTTATAAAAAGTGTTTAGTATAGTTTTTAATATCACCCTTGACTATGCTGTTCCCACAATAACTAAGTCGCTATCAGGTCAAAGAGTCCTTAATGACCCCTTCTATGTGGTATGTTAAAGTTTGTGTTGCTGAAATGAGAGTATAAGGCGTGGGCAGTGTTTCATAGTAGTTTGCATTTTATTTAGAAAATAATACATAAAATGCTATCATGAATTCAGATCCAAAGGATAATGTCTGTTTCTGTAGTTTTTGAGTAATAAAATGAACATTTTCTACTTGTAAAGTTCCTCCCCCACCCCAAAAATGGATTTTTGTTGACCTGCTATACAAACTAGAAGTGTAGCTTTTTGTTTCTCTTATTCTTTAGAGCATTTTTGAGTTACTGGGTCTATCCAGGCAGCCATCCACCTATCCATCAACCCATGTACCCATTTACGCAACCATCTACCCACGTATGCAACCATCCACCCTCCAATCCACCTCTCCACCCCCGTACCCACCTGTCCATCCCTCATTCCACCCACCCACCCACCCACCCACCCACCCACCCATCCATCCATCCATCCATGCATCTATCCATCTTTGTCTACCCATCCCTGCATCCAAACATCTCTTGAATGGATCTTTCCTTGAACACATACTGGATATAAAGTGCCCATATTGGCACTGATGCCCACTCGTTAGTGGGTTAGTGAAGCGTTGGTTACGTAGTTTCTCTCCTCTCCTCGTTTCCATTTCTCTCTCGATCTCTCTCGCCAGGTATTCTCTGCTGACATCTGTTCCAATTGCTCTTATGTTTACCACAGATGCCCCTAAGCCTCCCACAGAAGACACCTACCTGAGATTTGACGAATATGGGAGCTCGGGGCGACCCAGACGGTCAGCCGGAAAGTCACACAAGGGCCTGAATGTGGAAACCCTCGTGGTAGCCGACAAGAGGATGGTGGAAAAGCACGGCAAGGGGAACGTCACCACGTACATCCTCACAGTAATGAACATGGTGAGGGAGGTTTCACCAACAGCCTGGCTCTCCAAAGAAGTTAAAAATCACAGCATTCCCTTGCGTCGGTTAAATAGCAGATGTAGCTGCATTTGTGAATATTGGGGGGAAAAGTTGAGTTTGGAATAAATTGTCTTCATTTAGGCACATGTATTTGGTAAAATTGAAGCCTATGTACTTGTTAATAGGTCTGATTGATTGCCCCAGATGGTTTTTGAAGTTGAGATTTTGTTTGAACCTTATTGTTCCAATAGGTTTCCAGCCTCTTTAAAGATGGAACTATCGGAAGTGACATAAACATTGTGGTGGTGAGCCTCATTCTTCTAGAACAAGAACCTGTAAGTGGCAAACTTTGTTTATTGCTCCATTTAGTCTGCCATTTGGGATACATTTGTTGAACACCCACTGTGTGCCAATCTATGTATTGGTCATCAGAAATTCAAATTTGAAAATCGGCTGACCCTATCCTTGAGAAAAGTACAATCTAATAGAGTTGTGTAATCAAATAATACCAGAATGCAATTGTGTATGTATAATTATATTTTATATATAACATATATGTATATATACACATAAACAGTGACACATAAAATATAAATTGTTTTGAGAGTAAATACTTATACTTACAATATAAATATTACATTACATAAAATACAAATGTTACCTAGGCTTCACAAGGAAGGTGCATTTGGTTGTAGATTTAAGGATTAGCTGGATTTTGCAAGTTGGATATGCTGAGTAATTGCAGGAGAGACGCAAAAGGATATTTTGACGACATACTGAAAATAAGACATCAGAAAATCATTATAGGAAACCTGCTGTCTCTGCATTACCATCTTAAGTACTATGGACAATAAACAAGGGATATTTAATTACCCTTGGATTGATTATAGTGAGTTGCAAGACATAGGCATGGGGCAAATTATAAAACGAGAACATGTAATAAAGTGTTAAATTGTATGGTACTCGCTCCTTTGTAGTGTTTTGATGTTTAAACTGTGTTTTTCTGAGGTAGGGGTTACCATTCAAAGAGACCATTTTTTTTTAAGTTCCCTGAGGCTTTTCCTCTTCTTCTGTAACCCCAATACACAATGTAAAAAACCGGGAGACACAGACAAGACAAAAATTGATCTCATCGCCCAGGTGCGTAGAGATAGAGGTGAACGACTGTCAAATTATTTTTGGAATTTTAGAAAGATAGAAAAGGTGTGTGTTGGTTGCGAGATACTTTTGTCTTTTGCCTACTACTTACACATTGCTCAAGGATGTTGCAGCCAGCGGTATTCAAATTCACTGATAATTGAAGCTCTCGTCTAAACAACCTCGAATTGGCCCAAGTCAATAGTTTTAAGAAAGTGAACATTTTGGCAAATGATCGTTTTAAGGGTATGTCCTATCTTACCCCTTAGAATTTTATAACACTGTATTTATCCATTTAGTGTATTTTCATTACATTGATTGATAGTAACCTATGATGTGCCAAACCCTTTGCTGGGAATTTTGACACAGAGATAAATAACATAAAGATTAATAAGATAAATACGTAAGCTGTCTTGTTTATGGTTTATTAAAAAAAGCATTGAACTTCGTCACTATATTCATTTATCATCATGTTCTAAAAGTTACAACAATTTTATAAATGTGGTACCTACCATGTGAGATGAATGTAGGCGTTCCTGACTGATGTCAGGTTATTTGCTTTAAAAATATAATTGGTCATAAATTACACCACTGAAACATTGTAGTTGCTTTCAAGGTTGTGAGCATTCCCCTAAGATTGATTTCTTTCTTTCTTGTCACTAACCTTAGCTAGAGTGTTTTCCACTACTGGCCTTTTCCCCTAGAGACATGGTGTTTCTGTGTTTGCCTATACAAATGGAATGATTCAACCTTCTCATCTCTGTGACAAATTCACACTCTGATCTGTGTGGGTTTCCCGTAGGGAGGATTGCTGATCAACCATCACGCAGACCAATCTCTGAATAGTTTTTGTCAGTGGCAGTCTGCCCTCATTGGAAAGAACGGCAAGAGGCATGACCACGCCATCTTGCTTACTGGATTTGATATTTGCTCCTGGAAGAATGAACCATGTGACACTCTAGGTACAGTATGAACACGTCCTTCACGCATTCCTCTTAGCTGAAAACATGGTGTGAAAACTTTCTATTGGATGAGTGACCTTTTATGATCCTTAATAAAGAGACCTACTGATCAAATTGTGGAGCATCTTGATTGTGTCTTTGGGTGAATATTGTTCTGTTTACCCAAACTCCGTGTAGAATGGGAAGCTGTTTATTTTGTTTCTTTTGCATTTTTATTTATTGATCCCACTGATGATAATTGATGCATGAGATGCGTCATTTGGGTAGTCAGACATGTTGCAGAATATTCTCGAGGCCTCATGGCCACAGAACCGGGTGGCTGAGGAGAATTTGGTCTTTATGGTACCTAACTGTGCCACTAGGTAGCAGTGCCTCCTTTAGAAAGTTTCTTGACTTTGGAGGACTCGATTTCTTCCATATTTACACAAGGCAATAAGAGTAAGGACTGTATCTTTCACATCTATACCATATTTTCTAGTGTAATCCATTGCACATAGTAGGAATTCAATAATATTTTTAATTCACTGATGATTGTCTTTATCAGGGACCTGCAAACTTTCTGTGTAAAGGGCCAGAGAATATGTCAGGCTTTGCAGGCGACAGGTCTCAGTCGCACTACTCAGTTCAACTATATTTGTGCAAAAGCACCCATGGACGATGCATAAACAAATGAGTGTGGCTGTGGCTGTGTTTCCATAAAACTTCATTTATGAAAACAGAAGATATATGAGAGAGAAAGGTAGATGGACTTTATAGAATTTTATTTGTGTTTTCAGATTCTCTACAATGTCTCCATTGTGTCCTATCCATTAAGTTTATTTTAATAATTTGCCATTAATCATAGTCTTCAGAAAACACAACTATTTTGGGATTTGTTTCATAGGAATGGTTTTTATAATGGGGGATGGTAAATACTCATTCGTGGTCTGAGTTTGGAATACGCAAAATGATATGTGGTAACACAGTGCATTGTTGGTGTCTTGAGGACAGATTTTGAGAAGGAGGGCATTTTATCAGTCAGCCAGAGACCAAACTATAACAAAAGGCTTGGAAAAATAATTACAACACCAGGGATCCCACCAACAGTTCTGTAGGTCACTTACTTTAAGCAGCATGTCCTAATGCAAAGAACATGGACTTTGAGTTGAAATACATCTGTGCTTGATTCCTGAGTCTAGGACTTATGACTGAGCTCTTGAGCAAGTTAATTCACCTTTCTGATCCTCAGTTTCCTAATGTATAATTACATAGACACACAGATGTATATTAGATGAACAGCGTAGTCTGTGGTATTTGGCAACTATTTGTTTAATGGTGGTGGTGGTGGTGTTGCCAGCCATGATACCGACACTTGTATACGATTTCCCAGATAACCTCACTTCCGTCTTGGCAGTAAGGTGAGTACGATCAGTTCTCAAGCATGTGTTTTTAATACTAAATGGATACTCAACCTGTTCTACTTGATTATTAGAACCCCAAACTGTAAAGAAAGACACTCATATGCACTGTATTTCAAGAAAGAATCAAGGGCTGGCTGGAATGATGTCATCACTGCTGTTGGAAGGAGGTAGCCTTTGGAAACAGGAGCATTTATCACCTTGCAGTGAACAGGAGAAAAATGCATTTAATTTGCATACATTGTTTAGGCATTTCCACGCTCAATCCTCTAGAAAAAGAACAGGGTGTGTGTATTTCCCTTTGGGTTTTGACACTAATGCCCCTGTTAAGTGGATGTTTTGCATTGGTTTAGTTATCACTTGTTCTGACCGAAATAATAAACTCAGACAAGGTATACACGTTTTCTGTGACTATCTCCTAAATGTAAAATGGGAATTGCAATATTCACAGCAACCTCACAGGATTATTTAGGAGGATGACAACATCTAACAAAAAGCACAAAAATATGAAATGCTATATTTATATCTTATTACACAGGGCAGAGAACTATTTATCTTTAGTATTTTCTTGCAAAATAAAATGAAATGCATTAATCTATGAAACCAAAACTGTGTTGTAGAACATGTTGAGGACGTAAGAAATGATCATGTACCTGTGTGTGCCCCCTTTGATTCACATGTGAAACTGATCTTTCAATAGGCTTTGCCCCCATCAGCGGGATGTGCAGTAAGTACCGAAGTTGTACCATCAACGAGGACACGGGGCTTGGCCTTGCCTTCACCATTGCTCATGAGTCAGGGCACAAGTAAGTGGCTCCTCGATTCCCCACTTTACGTGAAAACTGGTTGGGCAATTCATCGGCATTCCTTACTGCTCTAGGTAGAATCAATAGGACGAGTCTTGTTGTAAAGCTTAGAGTAGTTCCTGACCGTATGAAGGGTTCAATAAAAGCCAGTTATTGTGGACGTCCCTCCTCTTGAACAGTAGCATTTAATAGTCACACAGTTTACAGCATGTGAACAAATACGACGATATCTCATTGTATTTGCATTTCTTTGATGACTAACGATATTGAGCCCTTTTTTATATACCTGTTGGCCATCTGTATGTCTTCTTCTGAGAAATGTCTGTTCAGATGAGAGAGGTTTTATATATCACACTAGCTTTACTTATGAACAGTCCATAGACAACTTATAATTAGCTTTTCTCTGTAACTCGCTCCTACACACTGTGAACTTCCTTACCCTAGTTCCTTGAATGCTGGCAAGAAAATAATTTTGCTTTTTGAATTAAAGGAATTTGTCCCATCACTATAGTTTAACTTAGAAATCATGACCAAGAGTTTTCTAGCGCTTAAAATATATAGCAGGTCTACATCGTTCCTAGATTTTCGTAACCAAGAAATAACAATACCCTTAGCATTCTTTGAATTTTTGGCATGAATTTCATAATTAATAGGAATGAATTTGTCTTTCTCACAGTTTCAAAAGCTGTCTCTCATGTGGGTTTGTCAATTCTCAATGCATCGTTTTTGTTCCTCTGGTTGTCATTTGAAAAATAAGTTCACAGATGGGTTTTTTCTGCCTTCATTATTTCAGCTTTGGCATGATCCACGATGGAGAAGGCAATCCCTGCAGGAAGGCTGAAGGGAACATCATGTCCCCCACGCTAACCGGAAACAACGGCGTGTTCTCCTGGTCTTCCTGCAGCCGGCAGTATCTCAAGAAATTCCTCAGGTATGACACGTTCGAGACAGGGTGTTCCTAGATTTGCAGGGGTGATGGACTTGTGCTCCATAAACACAAAAACAAATACTCGGTGGATGAAGCTTTTGATCTCTGTAGACAGGAAAATTGACAAATTCTGATACTATTTATCATTGTGGTTGAAAAAATAGATTGAAGGCCGGATACTGTGCTAAATACTATCCACATACAGCCTCATTCAGTATAATCCTATTATTGTCATTTTAGAGCTGAGACATTGAGTCTTAAACAGGTTAATTGTGTTGCTTAAAGTACTATAGTTGCAGACAGGAGACTTAGGTCTGACTCATACCAAGGTCTGTTCTGACTCTCAGATCTGTGCTCATAACCATCTCTCTTGTATGACTTCCAGAAGCTTCTGGATACACAGTCTTTTTACTGTGAGTAAATATTCTAATGTGGTCAATCAATTTGTCATAAGATATTTTTAAGATGCTCAAAATGGCTTGGGTGTGTTTTAATGCATGGAGCATTTTCTTGATTTGCTATTTTGTTTGACATGGACATGAGCTAGCTCTGTGTCCAAAAGACATTCCAAAGGGGCAGATGGCTAAGTAAAATCCTTTTCATAACCTGGAACCCTTAGATTGCACTAATGAAAGTGGGAGTTAGGGAGGTAGCACTATTTGACTCATATCAAACAATAAACCCAAAGTCGAATTATATGTACGTAGGTATCTTTTTTTGTTTTTTTGAGACAGAGTCTCACTCTGTTTCCTGGGCTAGAGTGCAGCAACCCCAAACTCCTAGGCTCAAGCGATCCTCCCACTTCAGCCTCCCAAGTAGCTGGCACTACAGGCGTGCGCCACCATGCCTGGCTAATTTTTTCTATATATTTTAGTTGGCTAATTAATGTCTTTCTATTTTTAGTAGAGAAGGGGTCTCGCTCTTGCTGAGGCTGGTTTCGTACTCCTGGCCTTGAGTGATCCACCCGCCTTGGCCTTCCTGAGTGCTTAGGATTACAGGAGCGAGCCACTGCGCTGGCCTTAGATACATCTTTTTAATCTATTAATATATTGACCAACCAGAACACTTAGATGCTAATCCCACCTCCCTTTGCTGCAACGTTTGTGAACTTTCTTTGACTTCTTTGATACTTTTTAACCTGGGCCAGTATATATTATTTGCAAATGTTTACAGAATTAGCAAGATACGTAGGAAAGACAAATGAAATATAAGAATATCTGACCAACTGATGCTCAAATGGTAGTAAAAAAATTAACAAACCTTTTGCTAATAATAAGCTTTCACCAAGATTTTCTTATTAGTTGTAAATTCATGATTTGGGGCCTGAAATGACCGTGTTCGAGTCATGTAAAAATGGAATTAATAAATACCATAAATCAAGATCTACTTGCTGTAGATTGAATTTCCATCATTAACGTTTTATAGTTAAATGCTTTGGGGTGATAATAATGATAGCAGCCGCAGCTAACCTTGAATGCTTACTGCACTGTATTCACAGTACATTTTCTCGTTTGATCTATATATAACAATCCTTTTGGAAGTCATTGTCGTTAAGGAGCTTTATAGTTATCAAACCTGGTCTTGATTGCATGGTTGACTGGGGCTGCCATCTGTCTATCTACAAAATTGCACTTAACTTGATGCTCATTGACCTCTCAGTGATACCATAGTGTAAATAAATGGAGATAAGGTGTTTTCTAAGAATCTCCTTGCCATCAAGATGGATTTTCATCCTCAACAGGTCACAGTGGAGCATACCTCAGGGACATCTTTCTGCCTCATGCCCCAGTGCATTCTTCCTCTTGCTACATCCAATAACCTTATTTATTTATTTTTATCCATGAAGCTTATTTAAGGTAAAGTACATCTTTGACCTCTGTCCCATTACCTGTTTTAAAAAAATGCACAATTTAAAACTCTTTGAGGGCAGAAACTGTGTTGTCTGGTTTCTTTTGTACTTTTAGTGCGTAGCCTCATGTTGGCCACAGAGTAGGCACCCAGTCCAATTTGTTGCATGTTGCTGAATGAGGTCATTGAGGGGAGTTTTCAAATATATAGACGTTACCCAGTTTGCATCAAATCCCAACACAAATCACTTGGATGGCTAGAACTTCCAGCACCCTGTAAAAACTCTTCATGGCTGTTTACATTCCATCCTCTTGGACAGGACACATTCTTTGCAATAAACATAGATTTCAGCATATTTCAGCTTTAAACATATACTTGTTTCTCTTAACCATGTTCTATTTTTATTTGCATGAATGCATTCAGGGTGTATTATCTTAAGTGGAAAAAGATCACAGATCTACACAGTAATTAACAAGGATGTGTTATCACTACAGCACACCTCAAGCCGGGTGTCTAGTGGACGAGCCCAAGCAAACAGGACAGTATAAATATCCAGACAAACTGCCAGGACAGATTTATGATGCTGACACACAGTGCAAGTGGCAATTTGGAGCAAAAGCCAAGTTATGCAGCCTTGGGTTTGCGAAGGTATGTTTGCCTGTGATTTCAAACTTACATTAAGATTCTACAGTGTGTCTGTGTACCTAACAGGAGTATAAACATTTGGTTTGCGAAGGCCAAGGGTTAGAGTCTGGGTTATCTCTAAAATGTCAGTTGTTTGGCTTGATAATTAAGTGGTAATTTTACTGTCAATGAATTATCCAGGCTATAGACCATGCGTGGTTTACATACCATTCGACTGTATCCTTGATAGAAAATTCTTCTTCCTAAGACTTTATCCATAGTACTAAATCTGGGAACAATAGTTTTACCTACTGCTAATTGCTATTTTTGTCTTCTTCTCTTTTTTTGCCTCTGATTTTAAGACATTTAAAATTATCACCACCCCAAAATGCATTCTGTGTCTTTTATAGTACAGGAAAAACTATTATTAGCCAGCCAACTCTTTTTGACATTATATATAAAAATTCAAGGTACATTTTGAGTAATATGAAATAAGATTATTGAATCAAGTCTGCCATTCAAAATTATGAAAATGATAAATGGGAAAATGGGAAAGTCCAGGTTGTAGAAATGAGAGGAAACCTTTTTCCACTTGGTCAAAAATTGGATAAATGAGAATATTATAATCCCAACATCACTGGAAAGTAGAATTATTTTTAAGTTGGTTTATGCCCAGTACCTAAAGAGAAGTATAGAAGTCTAGGTACCTGGATACGTGAAAATTATGAAGAGTTATAGCTCCTCGTTCCCCTCCCCAACTCCTATTTCTCTTTTCCTCTTCCTTTTTACCTTTCCTTTTTCTCCTCCTCCACCCATCCCTACCCATCCCCACTGACTGTCATCTCCAGCAGTTACTCAGTGAGCCTCTGCTTCACGTGAGGCATTCTATTTAGAGATTTATTTTGCTTTATCTGAATCTTCACAAAAACCTTTCAAATAAAATGTATCACCACTTTTTACCTGGAGCTCAGGAAATATATTGAACTTGCCTAAAGCCAGAAAACCTTTCAATGGTGGAATCTAGACAAAACAAATCACCCACATGAATGCTAAATTTTCTCCTCTCCACTGGCAAATACCAGTGTTTCCTAAATTTCAGTTATTGACATTAACATTTGGTCATTAAAGACTGCTATCATTAGTTACACTGTATCTCTGTATTATTATTCATGTCTTGATTTTCTATAAATCAATTTCAAAATGTAAGTCCAGTCTTAATAAATAATATCCATCAAATCATAGATTTGTTATGGGAATACTTATTTTTTTTCTAATTCAATGTAAACACATAACTATTAGAAAAATGTATCCAGATACCAAGCAAAATTTTATTTTGATTTTGATGTATCCTCCATGGGACATGGACCTAACTTTGGCAACTGCTGATGTATCATACGTAAAAACTAATGTATCTGTAATGGCTTCCATTTGCCTGTTAAGTTGATTCTTTGGGCAGATGTAAGTAGCCATTTGCTTTGTTGACAAAGTTCGTCTTTTAACTTTGCCTCTTGTTCACTCCATTCTAAAGCATTCATTATCTTATTCATTAACCAAATATTTATTATGTACTTACTGTGCAGCAAATGCACAATTGGTTATGAGTATGGTTTTCTTAAGAAACATAAAGGGATTTCCCAAAATTACTATCATTGCTTCAGGATCATTCATTCAACAAACACTTGTGGGGTACCTGTTCTGTGTCTGGCAGTGTGTAGGGCTGAAACAACCACTCTTAGATTATAAATTGTTTTCTGGAACCACACCTTATTTATAAAAGACAGTATCTCAGTCTGATGGCCTTCCTTGGGAAACAGAGCAAAGGGAAATGAAAATTCCAAACTAGAAGGTTGAATCAAGTGAGGGGAAAGGCACAGAGATAGAACCATCTGGAGGGTGGGGAAGGCTTGCTTTGGACGGAGATGGTTTAATGTGATGAACTAAATTGGAGAAGGTAGGGTGGTTGATGGACTTCTGAGTGTGTGTTCCCACCTGTGTTCTAGCTTTTGGCATTTCTAAACCTACTATGACTGGAACCCATAGCCACACCTCTGAGGATGATGTATAGTGTCAGGCCCTGATGAGAAAGGGTAGCCAAAACAACAAAATCTCCTATTTTTCCTGTCTAGTAGGAATAGTCTAGACCAGCTCTGTCAACATAGGGGAAGAGATGAAGTTCGTCTTCAGAACTTTCATAGTCCTATCACTACTTTCTCTTTCTAACCTTTTCTCCCTTTTTTCTTCATTCTACCTACTTTGTTATCCCTCTATGCCTCCTAGAAAGGCAGGTTTGCATAGTGGTCAGGAGAACATGGAAGTAAACATTTTGCTCAACTTTATACAACAAATAAATGGCAGAACTAAAATTGGATCTGGGTAGTATATACTCGTATCCATTGTACTATGCTTCCTGTCATATTATCTGGAAAAAATACAAGATGGTACCATTGCCAATCCCCTTATTTAAAAAAGATGGAGAAGAGCAAAAGATTTAAATAATGTGTAACAAAAGAAGATATACAAATAGTCAACACGTAATACGGTGCTCAATACCAGTTACTATCAGGCATATACAAAATAAATTACAGTGAGGCACCACTGCATAAAAAAGACTGGCAACACCAAATGACATGAAGCAACTGGAACAGTTATATGTTGCTGATGAGTGTATAAAATGGTACAATCATTTTGGAAAATGGTTTGGCACTGTCTGTAACAATGGAAATGTTTTCTGTGATCCAACATGGTAGCCGCTAACCACACATGAACCTCTGAAATGTTATCAGTGTGACCAAGGAAGTGAAATTTTAATTTGGTTTTAAGTAATTTAAGTTCAAATTAAGAAGCCACATGTAGCAAGTAGCTACCCCCTTGGGCAGCACAGTTTGAGTTACTTTGTTGAGAGTAATCTGGGTAGGGATGGGGAGAACGTGAAGGCTTGAGGTTGGTGAAGGAAGGTCTGGTGGTAAAACGTAGAGTGTGAGAGAAGGAAAGGAATTAAAGATGAATCCAGGACTTTGGCTGGAAATAATGCAGGTATCATATAGTGCGATTGGGAAGGCGGAACGTGAGACAGGTTTTGGAGTGAGATGAGGAATTTTAAGTTTGAGTTGCTTTATGAAATTCGATTTGCAGAAGCCATTGACCTTTTCAGCATGTCATGTTTTACTTGAAGGGACTCATGCCCTATGGAATACAACTGGAGAGCCTGGCCAGTGGGGGACAGGACAGAAGTACGGATATTGTTGAGGTTCTTCCCTTAAAAGTGTCATCCAGTTCTGAAAAGTCACATCCAGGCAACATGAAACATTTCGGTCTCTGTGGTTATTTCTTTTTCCCTTAAATTATGACTTGAGTCCAGGAAATTATAGATAAGGAAAAATTAGTTGAATATTCTAGAACAAAAGAGAGGGAGGTGGAAGCAAGAAAGTGCAAATTCCCATTTCTGTTTACTTTGAAAGGGAGTTTTGTCAGAGGGCTTTCATGGTCATCAAAGCATGTAGTTGGCTATAATTACATTCGACTTCTGCACTTCACCACAGAAGGAATAACATGTTCATGCAGCCTGTCTTGTTTTACTCTGGAATCTCTGTGTTTTTTTGTTTTGCTTTGTTTTCCTGGTCCTCTCCAGCTGCCCCTTCTCTGGCCCCATGACTGAGGTTGGCTAAGGCATCTCAGCCTCCTTTTCTTTGCTCTGCCCTAGGGCCATTTTGGTAGTTGCCACATAGGCGATGGGTGTGGGTTATGGTTTTCTCCTGGCTGTAAGAAGAGAAACAAATCAATTTTGAAAGCCATTCTAAGTGTAGTTTTAATTGCTTCAATGGCTTCCTCTTACTCTTCTAGTTTGAATGAAGGACACTGCTCTCCTTGCCACATGAACTGGCTCCAATCAGACCATTAGGGACTGGCAACATGCAGAGATGATAACCCTGATTCAGTTTGTATGAAGGCTATGTCATGCTTTCCACCAATGTCAGTGGCAGGTTCATGGAGAAAGATGGATCTATTCTGTCTCATGAGCTGTTTTAAGATTTGGGAATGGCGTGTGTGCCCATGTCTGGGACTGCTGGTGCTGGTAGGGTTTCTAAGCTGTATCCTCAATATCCTTCTATTCTCTTTTGGGAGGAAGAATTTTATGGTCTATAATAGCGGTCACCAACCTTTTTTGGCACCAGGGACCAGTTTCGTGGAAGACAATTTTTCTACAGACTGCGGGATGGTGGGGGACACTGAGCAATGGGGAGTGGCTGAAAATACAGATAAAGCTTCGCTCACTTGCCCACCGCTCATCTCCTGCTGTGCAGCCTGGTTCCTGACAGGCCATGGAACAGTACTGGTCCATGGCCCAAGGGTTGGGGACTGTAGGTCTACAAGACACAAATGACTGTATATATTTCTAGTTTCTCTATATTTTCTTTTCTCAGTACTGTGGAAAGCTGTGGTTTTGTGTGTGTGTAATACTTCTCAGCATGTTCTTGCTATGTTTTCTAACTGTAAAATCTATATTAAGTGGAATGTTTGGTGAATTGAGTACCCAGTTAATTGATTTTCAGGGTTGCAACAAGTAACCACAAAAATCACTTTTTTTCTCTCCCCAGTTGTTAATACTTTCCCACAAAATGTATGTGTTCACATTTCAGCCTTAGTAAATAGAAGGTGACAGACAACATGGAATCACTTTAATCTTTCATGGTGTTTCATGACATTCCATTAGTGACATGATGCTGAGCACTGCCTGTAACTATTTGAGCTGGAAGTAATCTGTTTTGGGGTTCAGTCCCCTTACTTTATAGACACGGTGCTGAGGCCTGGAGAAGGGGAACAGCCTTCAGGACCTTTGCAAACCACTTTGGGGCCACAGTGTGGGCCATAGATGTGAGAGCAAGTTAGTTTACGCCTGTAGGCAAAAGGAACCATCTGTGGCTTGAGTATGGTAAATTGCATACTTGTTAGTTTTTAGCCCTAGAAACTTGATAAGGCTTAGAAACCAAAGTATTTGTATTGTGACCTTAAACCAGAGAGCCTTGCCAATCAATGGCAAATCCAGATCCAGTGCGGTGGTTAAGTTACTGGACCCTGAAATAAAGCCAGTTCGAGTCCCGCTTTTGTCACTGGCCAGCTGTGTGTCTCGTCTCGATGACTTTGAAAGTCGACAGCTTGCTCAGTTTCCTCTGCTAAATGAGTTGAAATGAACAATTACTTTCTACCACAAAAATGGTAGTAACAGTATTAGTTTCCTATCAGTATTTTAATAAATTTCCGCGAACTTAGTGTGACTTAAAACAACATAATTTATCACCTTAGAGTGCTGGAGATAGACATCTGAAATGGCTAAAATCAAGGTGTCAGCAGAGTTGTGTTCCATTGGGAGATTTTATGGGGGAGGTATTTCCTTGCTGTTTGCAGCTTCCAGAAGCTGCCTGCACTCCTTGGCTCACAGCCCTTCCCTCCATTTTCAAAGCTAGCACCATCCTTGTGGATCTTCCTCAAGTAGTGATCTCTCTGGTTCTCTTCTGTCTTCTTCTTTCCCATTTAAGGACCCTTGGAACTACCCTGGACCCCCTTGAAAAAGTTAGGATAGTCTCTCCCCATCTCTCTCCTCCTCAAGGTCAATTCATTAGCGCCCTGAATTGCATCTGCAACTTTAATTCTCCTTTGCTATATAACCTCACACGTTCCCAGGTTCCCAGGACTAAGCTGTGGACATCTTTGGGGGCTGCTATTCTGCCTACTATAGTCTACAATGAAAATTAAATTAGTTCACGGGTCTAGCGTGAGAATCAAATTGTCTAAATGCTTGAGAATTGCAAGAAAGGTGAAGAAGGTCATGATGAGGATGATGATAGCAGCCAATATTTGGGGAACTGCATGTACCAGGCAAAATCATCACTTTGTGTGTATTTTGTCATTTATCCTTGAGAACCACTTTATAGCACCAAGTGCTCATTTTATCCATATTTTGTAGGTGAGGAAACTGCAATGTAAAGGAATTCTGTGACATGTCCATAGGGCGTGCATCCTGGTGTTCAAGATGAAGATTTGAATCAGACTTGCTTTATTCCACTCTTGGTCTAGTCTCTTACATGGGCTATCATTAGAAACCAGATCTCTTAGCTCCAAGCCAAGTGTTCACTAAATTATTAATAATTGTTGCTCCCTTCCAGACACTAGATGTTGCACATGAATATCCGGGTACTTTAGAAACCTTCTGCTTATACAGTTGCTAGGACATATCATGTTATGTTGGTACCACCAACTTCACTTGCCTCTACTTTCTGAATAATTTGTCTGCTTTCAGTCACCCCAACATAGGATATTGTGTATAAGGTCTTTGAATGTTTTCAATTTCATTGTGTCATCACCCTCACCAGCCCCTTCTTTCCTTCCAGGACATTTGCAAATCGCTCTGGTGTCACCGAGTGGGCCACAGATGTGAGACCAAGTTTATGCCTGCGGCGGAAGGGACCGTTTGTGGCTTGAGTATGGTAAACTGCATACTTGTTAGTTTTTAGCCCTGGAAACTTGATAAGGCATAGAAACCAAACTATTTGTATTGTGACCTTAAAATGGAGAGCCTTGGCTGCATATATTTTCTGACTTCTCATTAAAATAACCGAGTTTATTTAGCCGTGGTTATAAAAATGTAATGCTAATATAACCCAGTTAGCTCAATTATTTAAGGAGAAGATGTTTTTCTTTGTTTTTAGAGTGTTTTTGTTTGTTTTTTAAAGAAGGCTTGTGTCAAAATAGCTCTATGTCAACGAGCTAACAGGTTTCATTGCTTATCGTTTGCCTTTTAAACTTGGTGAGATGTCCCCGTTAGTAGTAAAGAAATGACTGTCCTTCCAGACCATGGACTCTGCTACTCACACCACCTCATAGGACCTGCCACTGAGCTGCCAACACACCCAAAAGATTCCTGTCACTTGTAGTGACTTTCCTATTGAGGGGTAAGAGACAGCTGAGTCAAGCTTGTACCATGAGGGCTTTTTGCTAAGGAGCATCTTCAGCCCTAAGAACCTACTCCCTTTTAGACGATTATAGGAGATCGATGTGTTTTGAATGAAGAACTCTCATGAAATTAGTCTCTCTTTTTCTTCTTTCTCCAGTAGAGTCTGGAGACAGAGGTGCACTTGGAGTATTAGTAAATGATTCAGCTCTGCAGATAGAGGAGCTATGAATGAAGAGAGGGAATGACATGTTACTGGTTTGCTGGTCTCAGTTATTAGCTCTTTCTCAAGGCAATGCAAGCCTGTATAGAAGAATCGGTTATGTAAAGTGATTTCAATTCCACAAGAATTTATTAACTACTAGATGTTGGGGACAGGAGACTCTGGGGATATAGATGTGAATAAAACTCATCCCTGTACCTTCACAAATTTATGATCTTGAAGAAACCAGTGGAGAAACCAATGTAGAAGCTAGTAACTGTAATTCTCTTTTTAAAACACACCTTCTTTAAGCAATAATTGCCATCAAGGTCCAGATGAAATGAGAGATGAGTCTTGCTTAAGATTTAGGTAGGTGATTAGAATGAAGTGCAAGGAGTGGGTGCACCAGGATGGTTGTTGCAGTTTGCAGTTCTTCAGTTGTATGAGAGGAAGAGGAGAGACTTTTCAGAGAGAGGCCAACAGTAGAGAAAAAGGCACAGTTGCATGAAAATAAATGGATTTTCAGCAAATGCTTTCTGATATTTGTAAGAACGTTTATTTAGTATCTCTTAAAAGATTTGTAATTTTTAACTCTATTATTTTTTTTAAAACAAACATTTTGAAAATTGGGGAGTTCTGTGCAATTTTCAATCAGATGTACTCATCTTGGGAAACTGCAGTAAGGACTCTCATTGAAAATATGAATAGAAGTGTTGTAACTTTGAATGGTACAAAACAGTGAATTCATTGAATAATCGAAACTATAAATAACTCCACATTTTTGCTTTTGAAAATTTAGAACTTATAACTGGAGGATGAAGGAGCATTTTCTTTTATTAAAAAAGCAAAAGCATTAGACGCAAGAAGGGCTATACAAGAAAAGATTAATATAAGGAAGAAAATGAGTGATATGTAACATAGTTTATGTAAATTAAATACATAATTACATAAATACACAAGGGATCTAAGTTCGATGGAGACTAAAATGCACCTGTATTAGGCTTCAGTAAACAGAACATGAGATAAATCAGGCCAGAAGTTAGAAGGCAAATATCCTAATACCACTACCCACCCCCAAATATTTTAAAACACCAGGCTATAGTTATCCACTGGTGGAAAGCCCTCACCCATGAGATCCCCCTCAGTAGCAGGCATCCTGATTCGATCCATCCATCCTCACTGTACTATAATGGTTATTGCATTCGTAGGCTTGGTCCTCGACTCTTCCTTCACCAGGGAGTGTAATTGGTTATTTATTAGACTGTAAGTTCCATGAGGACCAGGACCTGGCCTTTCATGCGTGACATGCTGTCTAGTAAGAGGTATTGGCCTGGTCATGGCCATTCTTTTTGAAATTAGAAGTAGCACTATAAATATGGATATATGGATAGATGGATAAAATTATATGGATACATATTTCATATTTACATTTGTAGAATTTTCAAATTATATTTGAAAATTATATATTTATAATAATTATAATATATATTATAATATATATTATAATAATTATAATATATATTTCTAATGTATATTCCTACATATATTCCTGCTTTCTACACTGATTGAAAAGCCAGAAGGAAACCATTGGTCAGCAGCCTAACCTAATACTAGGATTAATACTGAAATCATAGAAAGTCAAATGAATTGAATGATGGGAAGAGATCTTAAAACCACATTTCCAAAAAAGACATTAGATTAGAATTAAGATACATTGATCAATAAGTAGCCTCCAAGATGAGAAGTTGAATGTGTCCCACTTACGAGCATTGGAAACTGAGTTAAATCGTCTTTCCTACGTTTTAGCTATTTGGGTAGTTTGTGAGACTCGGGGCAAGTTAGTGTTTCTTTGCTAAATTCCTCTCATCTAGAAAATAGCTTTTAACTCCTAAATGCTCTGCAAGGATTATATGAGATACTGCATGTGAAGTTCTTTGCACCATTTTTGGCATATAGAATCAACTTAATAAACTATAGCTGCTGCTGTTGGCACTTTTACTCCTGTTCTTGTTGGCTATTATTAGTATTATTATTAATTTTGTCTCAGCCACTGAGCTTAGTCCAATAGAGTTCCTGTAATTCCTGGTAGGGAAGATGCATGCTTATGGTAGACAAAATCCTCAAATGACCGATTGCTTTCCCCCCAAAACTGCTTAACAATGTTACATGATTTCGTGTAAACTCTGAAATGGCACTTAATCCAAGGAAAACAAAAATTAAAAACAGAAGAATTAATCGGCACATGGCAATAATTTGAAGAAAGGAAGCAATATCTTAACCTAGACAAAGTGCACTAGCAACCAAGCCACACAATAAACAGTCATGAAGCCAAATGTATCACGGGGGAAAATTGAAGATTTGAAAGTCAAACAACCTTCCCATAATTCTGTAACCAAACACCCCCACTCCTTGTCAAAACCTGGCATGATCCAAACTCCAACCCTTTGCATCTAATTGCAGAAGCTTTTAGGAAAGAGCACAGTTCTGCTAAGTCATGCATAACTTGCTCATAATAAAAGCACCACAGGAAAAAAAAGAAAAGAAAAGAAAAGAAAGCACTACCAGAGGCTAATGCAACCCCCGAGAGAGAGATGACCAGCAAAGTCTGGAATTTATTACAAAGGCAAACTAAAATGGAAAGGTTAGTTACAGAAAACAGCTCTTACCCTAGATTGTACAGATCACACAGGCATGTAAAAGACCCACAGCTGATTCATCAAAGACAGTGAAAGAGCACAAAGCCATCAGAGGGTCTGAAGAAGGGACCTTTAATATACACAAAAGAACAGAGGACTTTATCTGGAGAGTACAATCTGTGCAGACCAAAAGTTATTCAGTTTCCCAGGAAATGCCCTATTATAGTGATGGTTTGATATAAGCTGAGATATAATAATGCATGTATAATTGTATCTATTTTTATGATGAGATAATCATTCAAAATAACAAGTTGTGTTACTATCTTAAAAATTGCTTCTCCTTGAGTGAATGATCCAAATTGTTCTTTGAGTAGCATTGTTTCTAAGTGCCAAGGGAGGCTCCCTTGTAACTTTGTGCTGACACCATTGGCTGTTAGGTAGAATCTTACCTGAACATTTCACCTCAACAGCTCACAAAGCATGAAATACTCAGCCTGTTGGTAAGAGATGCTCCTTCTCTCTAGATGTCAATCTTTCAAAATGGATGCAGAAAATGCAGAGTAGCTTTGTGTATTCAAAGCCCAGCAAAGTAAAGGACTCTATCAAGTCATGCATTTTCGTTTTTTTCCCAACAGATTCATTTTTTTCTGTTACTGTGTGGGTTTTTACATCTCCCTGTGCTTTTCCAGGTGGTCTGTAATAGTGACCATGTAACACTTTCTTTTCACAGTGGTGTCGGCAAGGGCAGTGCGTGAAGTTTGGGGAGCTGGGGCCCCGACCCATCCACGGCCAGTGGTCCGCCTGGTCGAAGTGGTCAGAATGTTCCCGGACGTGCGGTGGAGGAGTGAAGTTTCAGGAGAGACACTGCAACAACCCCAAGTAAGGCTCCAACAGAAAGTCAGTCTTTGTAAGGCAGTAACCTTCAGCCTGTAACACGCCGTTTGTAAGTGTTGTTTTCTTCCTTCCGGTTAATAGCAATCAACCAGGGTTTTACTGTTTGCACATAAAGGCTGTGTGCGCTGGGGGAAGGTATGGTGGTGGACAGAAACCACAAAAAAACAGCAAAGGAGTGATTCTATACGTGAATATGATGATTGAGAACGCCAGTAATAGCCTGAGCTATTTTCTTAATCTAAACTAGGGTTATACAGTCATACAATCAAATACTCGTGATATTATGGAACAGAGAAGCTTGGCTGGCATAAGTTGTGTGTGTGTGTCTCGGGCTGCTGAACTGGAGAAAGTATGCTGATCTTTGCCTTGCAGGAATGTACATCAGCAAGTGTTGACAGATCTGCCTGACTTTTCAGGAGAAACTAGAAATACCAAAAAAAAAAAATGTTACGTGTGAAACTTTCCAATTGTTAAAGTTTTGACAACAAATCCAATTTTCTTGAAAAACAAAACAGAAAAACCACTGATGACTAATAGAAATCATCGGTGGGCTGACATTGGCCTGTGGTCACCTGCAGGTCACCTGGTTGTCCTGGAGTCTGCACTCTGTGCTCTGTGAACTTGAAGGAGGTTTTATGTTCACTTTTATGTGCTCAAACTCCCACACAAAACACGTGTGAGATGTCTATTTTCTAAGTGGCAGGGTGATGTAGAAAGGACTGAGGTTTTAGAGATAGACTCCAAATCCTGTGTCTGCCACTTCTAGACTGTGTGGCTTTGGGAAAGCCGCTTGACTTGGGTTTATGTATAAAATAGAGGTGATGACGTCAAAAAGTCAGGGGAGGATTGTCGGTTGCATCCATAGGATGCTTGGCGGACCAAAAGCCATCCAGTGGGCGTTCAACAGAAGGGTCTGGGCTCTGCGTGGTGGTCATCATCTTCATCCCAACCTCACCAGGAGGATGGGGGCACAGAAGGTCAGCCCACAGAAGCAGGGGGGAGAGGCAGACGTCCTACTGATGAAACTGGACTTTGGAGAATGTGATGCAGTGAGAAGACTGTGTTTGGGATCTTGGAAGACGGGATTAACTCTTACAACACAACTCGCATGGCCACATAGTACAGAGGTTAATAACGTAGATGCTGAAGCTGGACAACCTGGTTGACATCTTGGCTGTGCCATTTCGTAGCTGTGTGGCGAAACCCACAACTGAGTCTTCCTGCTCCAGATCCTCATGTATAAAAATGGGGTGATGATGATAGCGCCTACATCACCTGAGTTAATACTCATAAAGCGGTTTTAAACAGGGTTTGGCACATGGTAAGCATTGCATAGACATGTAAATTGAGAAATTAAATCATGACACTAGAGCACAAGGAAATTTTAAAAGAGGCAAATGGTACTTTGTCTGAGTCAGCAGTCTGAACTGGATAAAAAAAACTACTTAATATTTTTTTCTTCCAAAATATAAGGAAGGGTTTGGAGTTATTTTGGCCGTGATGCATTAGGTGCTACTTGGGATATCTGAGGGTAAAAGAGGGCTTTTCAACTTTAGCATTATTGACATGGGCTGGAAAATTCTTGGTTTTTTGGGGGGTGTGTGTGCTGTATGTTGTAGGATGTTTAGCAGTATCCTTGGTCTTGACCCACTAAATGCATGTAGGATCATTCTCCATCCTCGCACCCTCAAATCGTGACAAACACAAATGTCTCTGGACATTGCCACGTGTCCTATAGCAGGGAATATCATCTCTAATTGAGACTCACTGATCTAATCAGACCCAGTCCTTGTGTGTAATAGTAGCAGTGTTTGTGATGCACTTGGAACCAATATACCAAGTTATTAAAAGCACCCTCCTAATACATTGAATGCAGCCTGTGTCTTAAATAGAATTGTTGAAATCATTATATTACTTTACATTTTTGAAGCATAGAACATGGATCTGGTTTTCATACATCACGACGTTTTAAAATCTGAGTATTTTCCCAAGAAAGAAATAGATTACCTAATTTAATAGCTCTGCTAGTAAAGCACATGAATGACACTCCTGGGATTTAAATTAAAATCTCTCTCTTGTCTGTAGGATGGAGAACTCACATTATAATAGGGCATTGTTCATGGAAATATCATATTGTAATTTTAGGGATGCCTAATACAAGAAGTAATCACTAAAGTATTTCCACTTGGTGTGCAGTGTTATCGTTTTAAACAAGATTAAAGATAATCAGGATACTGTTTACTTTATGCATGAGTTGCAAATAAAACAAGTAGATGATAGGCCGTCCCAAGACAATTGAATTGTTCTCTCTCTGTTCTTATTTCACTTTGTTGTAGTAACGCTGCTTTTTTTACCCTCCCTGTTTCAAGTTACAGATTTCTTTCTCACTTTAGGTTAAGCATTTGGTTCTGTTCATATCACTCAGCCTTACCATTTTCATTTTCTCATCTGTGAAGCAGTATGAGGTTTCTATTTCATGTAATGATTTTTTTTTTTTTTTTTGCCAGAACGTATTTGGTGTCATAAAAAATTCTTGGCTGATTTATGATCTATCCAATTTTTTTGAGTTTTAAAAGAGTTAAAGGTTATCTGGTTTTGGAATAGCCAATGCCAGGCTCATGGAACCCTTCTTTTTTCCCCACATGTGTGGTAGATAATTTTAATTAATCGAAGCCCTGTTGTGTGCTGAGCCCTGCTATGCCTGAGGAACCGTCTCAAAACACCTCTCCAGGTATTTGCTCCTGATCTGGTTAGAGCTGACACATGAGTTGGAACCTGCTGGATAATCCAGTTATTTCATAGTTGGGTGACCAGGGGAGGAAGAGGATCCCATTCATAGCAGCAGCCGTTGCTCAGGTCTCCATCCTGGTAATGGCAGAGGTAGATTAAGATCCTACGGTTTTAATACTTTGGCATTTTTTCTGGTCCCTGTCACAGTGTAAGAAAGCCTAGTGAAATTCCTATGAACTTTGTTCAAGAAAATTATTAGTGATGTGCCAAGGTGTTGTAAACTTTTCCTAAAACATGAGTCTATTTGAGAAAATAGAATATACTAATTACGCTAATGCAGTTTAGCAAATGGAGTTAGGAGAAAAGTCATAGCTCTAGAATAATAATTGAGTGTACTCTGTGGCCTGTGTTCTAACCAGTAACTTCAAGATTCAGCTGGTCATTGGACTCACCAAGTGTACTTTTTAATACACTGATGTCTAGATCTTACATATTTCATATTCTTATTGGGAAAGTCTGTAGAGGGATCCCGGAATCTGTATGAATATATGCAAATTTAACAGAGCTACTGAAGTAGCTCATCCAACCAACATAATTATTTGTAGTCAGTCAACATAATTACTGTAGCAAACATAAGTAGTCTAATATAAAGACAAAATTGTGTGCCTAGATTTTTGTTTTCTATATTTGTTGTTAATCTTAAATAACTTCTTACACCAAAGGGTATCCTGGCAGCATTTTCTGTTCATTTATCCTAACCTCATGTTCAGAGCTGCAGAAGAAATATACCTGTATTGGAAAATTTGATGAAAAAGCCCAGATTCTTGGCAGCCATGTCTTTTGATCCCTTTACGCTTATCCCATAATTAAAAATGAAATGCATTTGTATATAAGAATGAGATCACATAATACTCAGCACAGTGTTGGCACTTCTACAAAAGTATGAGGGACTTAAGAATGGTTATAATTTATGTGCACTCACCCTGTCCTAGATACTGCCCCTAAATCCTTTACAGTTAATTGCCACAACTGTCCCTAATTTACAGGCGAGGAGGTTAAATAAAAATTGCCCAAAGTCAAGCTGGCAAGAGGTGAGACCCGTGTATTTAAAGTAGAGTCTGTGGCTCATTGTGAAAGGACGGCTCTCTGACCATCATGTCATACCGTGTCTTTCTTTTTCTTCCTATGTTTGCCCTGATGGCCTCGCTGAGTTCGTTGCCAGCGTAGCAAGGCAGAAAAAGAATCCTGGACAGCGTCCAAAGGACTGAGCTTGAGTTCCGTGTGCTCTCTAGATGCACGACCTTCATTCACCAAGTTTTGTGAGCTCTGCCAGCCGTTTTTCACTTCATCTATAAAATGAGAGGATGGCTGCAGGAGCTTGGAGGTCTTTTCTGTGTTACAAGTTCTAAAAAAGTTGAAAAAGTGGTCACTTTGTAATCACTTTCATTTCATTAACTATGTATAGTCCAAATGAAGGTTGTTAGATCTCAAGAAGTGTTAAACTGAGAAATTAACTATTAATATGCCTTGTAAAGATGACCAGGCTATCGTAGGATACTTTGATTTTTCTACTAATAGATGCTGTTTAGCTGATAATTTAAGAAGTCTTCAGGGGTTTGGTTTATTGCAATGGCTGCTGCATGTTTAAATAGTTGCTCTGGAATGTTTAGAACTAGCATAAAAGTCTCATTCTGGCAATGTCGCACTTGCCATTTCTGTTGAATCCATTTTAGCGTGCAGTTGCAGGAGGACTGGATAACATATGCCGAAGCCAATCCAGAGGTGTTTTATAGCATACTTGTTCTTCCTGAAGAGGCAAGGAATTTTATTCACATAACTGTATTAACCCGGAGCCTCCTTTTATGTGTTGGCATCAAATTTTTATCCAAGAGTATCCACCATGGAGTTTCAGCCTTTAGAGAGAACTCCAAAAAGGGAGGAATGAAAGCAATTGCTTTTTGCATGGAGGAAGTTAGATTAGATGTTGGTAATTTTCAGTGTGGCTGTGCTCTTTTTGCCTTGATTTTGCTGTCTGGTTTTTGCAGATTGGAATCTGCCTACCAAGAACTGAAAGCATTTGGCATCAGATCATAATTACTTCTGTTCTCATGGAATTCCTTACTCTGGAAATCCATTTCCCATTGTGCTTGGCAGGAAGGGATAAGGCCACCTGCAAAGTTAAAAAACCACGATGCTTATGAAAACCAAGAGAATGCTTTCCCTCAGAGTTTAGAATCAAGAAGAATAAAATGTACCAAAGTCAGATTCATCTCAGTGACTAACAAAGCTGGATGGGAGGACATGGCGAGTGTCGCTTTCTGTTCCATCTCCAAAGTGTCCTCGATCATTATATAGTAGCAGGTGTGCCAGAATAAGGGTGTGGAGTGTATGCAGCGCACAACCACAAATACACATTAATAAGAACATTTAGGTGTATTTATGGATTTCCGTAACACTGGAGGTAATATGATGTGTTTCAAGAATAACCTTTCATCAGTTTTCAAGGACATCAACACAATGTGAAAATTGGATCAGGGATGGTAAATACGTTTGATCTAACATGGTATTTCCAATTAAAGAGTAGTGGTAAAGAAAGAAAAGAAAAAAAAATCCATGATTGGTTATGTCTACCATAGATGCAGGAAGAGATACAGGCAATTGTTTGTATGCTGCTTATGTCCATTCCTGTAATCGACATACATAACTGCACACGCTATGGCAGTGCTTATCTCGATTGGACCTCCTTGTATCATTGCATGTGACTAATAGCTGTTTGACTGCTAGCATTAAGGTTCTTTAATTGTGTTTTTAGGCCTCAGTACGGTGGCAAGTTCTGTCCAGGTTCTAGCCGTATTTATGAGCTGTGCAACATCAACCCTTGTAATGAAAACAGCTTGGATTTTCGAGCCCAGCAGTGTGCAGAATATAACAGCAAACCCTTCCGTGGATGGTTCTACCAGTGGAAACCCTATACGAAAGTGGAAGGTAATTTGGTCTCTTTGACACTCAAATAAATATGTCTCTGTGTGGATGATGATAGGAAGGAACAGCACAGGAGAAATAGCTGCCTCTGTGAAACAGTTTCAGTGTTTACCTTTCATTCCCCCAGACCCGTCCTGGCCCACTTTTTTCATCCCGTGGGTTTTGTTTATTTTTTGACACTTTTTTTCCCCATAAGATATCCCTTGTGTCCCACATCTGTAAGCCAAAGGGTTCATGTGTTTGGAATGTAGTTAGGTTTCTCCACTTACCTTTGACATTTTGGCAATTAAGTCTCCCAGGGATGTTAATTGAAATTGGTATGAATTGTGCAGACCTCAAACTTGTGAAATCATATATACCCCATAGAGACACCATGCTCAGTAACTGACATGTCAGATGATTACAAGCATGGGGAGGCCTGTTTGTAGGGTGTGTGCGTGCACATAGACACACAGGATCATGAACAGAAATGATCTTGATACTAGGTCCTAAGTACTTATTATAACTTAGAGTTATGGCATATACTTTACTTTTTAAATGTGTTCTAACTTGTACTAAATATTCAAACATTTAGTTACAACAGAAGAATTTAATGTAGTTTCTGTTACCTGTGTAGAATGAGCTGTCACTATTCTAGTTGTTTCCATCATTCACATCCACTTGATTTATCCAAACCTATCCATGCTCCAATGAAAAAGGATATATGTGAATCCCACCTGCACATGTGCAGAATGGGAGGAGACTAACTTTAATGACAATTCATGGACTGTTCCTATGCAAAAGCTCAAAATGAACCTATATTATCAATCACCATAAAGGAAGTTAATGTCATTAGAGACAGCATTATAACAAGTAGCACCTCCAACTCAAGAGAGAGAGGTAGTGCAACTTTGCTCTACACCAGTCCAGCCATTTCAGAAGCATGGATCTGGTTTTGGATCATGAACCCTGCATGAATGCATGAGGAGAAGGTTAAATCAGTTTTGTCATTTGGAAAGTGTTTTCTGGTTCCAGTGTTCTTTCACTAATTTTGTTGCAGTTTTCACTAAGTAGAGAACATGCCATTTCAGTCATTCACACCATAGGTGTTTATTGAGCTCTTTCTGTGTAGAAGACACTATGCAAGGTGCCCAGGAGCATACATTGAAGAAAACATAGACCCCAGCCTTAGGATCCCATATCCTAGTGGAGGGAGACAGGAAAGTTAAAGCCTTCGGTGCCCTCCTCATCTCCTTTTGACACTTACAGAAGAGACTGACCATGATTTGAAGATCTCATGACTTTCCTGCAGTTTAAGAAGCACAAGGGGAAACTTTACTCATAAATGTAGACAGTCTTTATCCCACAGTAGTGAGCTTTTTCGTTCTTGTTTCCTTCTGTGTTAGTCATCCAAAAATCTGTACTGGAAAAGCAGTTTTCTAGAACTTGTCAATCCCTAGGAATGATAGACAAAGGAAATCCAACTGTTTAATCTCATATGCAAAAATTAGGAGTCATTAAGTTAAGCTGCTGTTTACAAACAACTCATAGGTGAGAGAGAAATTTACAATCTATTCACACATTTGCGTATTTGGACCGTAATTTAATTTTTTCACATTTAAGTTTGACTTTGCCTTTCATTGG
>VSMD01062674.1:0-64016 GCA_008750895.1 Mirza zaza | reverse complement strand
ACTGCAAACTAGTTCCACCTCTGTGGAAAGCAATATGGAGATACCTTAAAGTGATCAAAGTAGATCTACCATTTGATCCAGCAATCCCATTACTGGGCATCTACTCAAAAGAACAAAAGACGCTCTATAAAAAAGACATCTGCACTCGAATGTTTATAGCAGCACAATTCACAATTGCAAAAACATGGAAACAACCCAAGTGCCCATCAATACATGAGTGGATTAATAAAATGTGGTATATGTATACCATGGAGTACTATTCAGCTATAAGAAACAACATTGACATAGCACTTCTTGTATTTTCCTGGATAGAGCTGGAACCCATTCTACTAAGTGAAGTATCCCAAGAATGGAAAAATAAGCACCACACGTACTCACCAGCAAATTGGTTTCACTGATGAACACCTAAGTGGACATATAAGAATAACATTTATCGGGTGCCGAGCAGGTGGGAGGGGGTGGAGGGGATGGGTAAAATATCTTCTAAGTGAAGTATCACAAGAATGGAAAAACAAACACCACATGTACTCACCATTAAATTGGTACTAATCAATCAACACCAATGTGCACATATGGGAAGTAACATTCATAGGGTGTCGGGCAGGTGGGAGGGGGAAGGAGGGGATGAGTTAACGCATACCTAACAGATGCAGTGTGCACTGTCTGGGGGATGGGCATGCTTATAGCTCTGACTCAGGCTGTGCAAAGGCAATCTATGTAACCAAAGCATTTGTATCCCCACAATACTCTGAAATTTTAAAAAGCTACAACTTAGAGAGCTTGCATTAACCAAGTCCATGTTAATAAAATTTAGCTAAAAGTCTAGTTAAATAAAAATAAGAGTGATTTGATTGTCCCTAGATAATCCAGAATAATCTATTTTAATATCTATAACCCTAATTACATCTGCAAAGCCCCTTTTGCTATATTCGCAAGTTCTAGGGGTTAGGATGTGGACACTTTCAAGGGGGCCATTATTTTGCCTACCACACCTGGCTTATATCTTAGTTTGGTTCCCCAGAAGCAGACCCTGAGATGAGAGTTTGAGTGAAAGTAATTTATTAGGAAATGTTTCCAGGAAAAACCTGGAGAGGCGAAGGGGAAGTAGCATCAGAAAAGGAAAAAGTCAGGCAATCTGGAGTGCCCAGCAAAGTTCCCCAGTGAGAACTTACGCTCACCCTTGCGGGGGCTCTGGAGAAAGATTGGGCACACCTCAGGGACAGGGATAGTGGAGTGCTTCTACCCTGCATCCATCCGCCATTGGTCAAGGGCTGATGGGGGTGAGGGGGTGGGGGACATAAATTCCCAGGTACTTGTAGCTCCCCATGGGCAAAGGCCAAGCAGGCCCCGCAGCCCCAGGGCAGCCATTGACAAAGAGGTGAAGTTGCCACTGTTAGAGGGAGAGCACTAGGGAGCCAGCACACACAAGAATGGTAAAGGGAGGGAGTGGATTCAGGTGGAGTGCACCAAGAGAGACAACTTTTCTGCGGAGGATTTCCAGCAGGTAACAGGACCCTACTGCTCTAGAAATCAGCTCTGGCAGGATTACTTTGGGGAGACTAACAGGCGAGGAAGCAAGTAGCAACGAAGCTCTAGAATCACACAGAAACATAAACCATTCACCACCAGCCACAGGGACAGGGGTTGACCTCTGTGGATCCATCGGAGAAGGCTGGATCACCTCGAGCTGCTAGAGTCCCCACTCCTGGGATGTCAAGAGCCTTTAGCAACAGACTCCTTACCATGAATACGAGGTCTTGATTTTGTATATGCAATTCTTTCAGTCTGGAATGTTCTTGCTCTCTGTTTACCCAAATCCTACACATGAGGCTAAGCCCAGGCAAGATGCCTTGTAATCACTCCCATTGATGAGAATGCTTCCCCAGCAGCCACCTTATCGTCCTCTCCCTGACTTGTCACCCTTAACCTACATATTTTGAGGCAGTCTTCACTCAGTTCCCACTTCCCTATTTTAGGTAGAGAAGGCCCTGTACCCTAAACCACTTGACCACCTTACTTCTGCTTTAAGCCTGGTGAACTCAACAATGCAAACCCTGAGTTTCCACGCTTATCCTCACACTCCCTTCAAATTAACCAATGCAGCGCTATTGTGAGAAGCCCACCTAGGTCTAGCCCTAGACCCCCATACAGGCTTCAGCCCACAGCTCCCTCCCTCCCTCTCTTGTTCCCCACCCACTGGTTGGGCTCAAGCTTTCTGGACATCCCCTGCCCCCTTTTCATGGGCCCTGCAAGGAGTGCTGTCCTCATCTCTCTGGATCTGTGAGTAATACACTTAATTTTTTCGTCATTCCGGTCTGAATGGCCTTCACTGTGTCGCATACGACTACACCAAAGCTAACTAAAATATCTAACTTAAAACAAATCATGACACGCCTCCTCCCTCATGAGGCAAATCCTAGTCCCTTCAGCTCAGGAGGACACAGGACCCTATCAGAATCTCTCTCATGCAATGTATGCCTTTGTATTTTGCACTATGCTATTTAAGGCCATGTCTTACCTGCTTGGCTACATCGTGCTGCCAGGGAGCGGGGGCTGTGCTTCATCAGCTCTGGGCCCAGCACCTGGCACAGTGCCTCGCACACTGCAGTACTCAGTAAGCACCCGCTGAAAGCCACGTGAGTGGTTCCCCATCAGCACTATCACACATGACTGACTAGGGACGATGTGTACCCCCTTCCAGAGCTCAGGCCACCTGCAGGGTTATTTGGGATGCGCTCCCATTCTTTTCTTCCACTATCTGTGCCCATCGACAGCTCATTTCCTGGCATCAAAGCTGACTGCAGCAATTCTTCTCCTCGCTTCCTGTGATTACTCACAATTCTGCATTTTCTACCCTGACCAAGTAGATCTCATCAACCGCATTTCTGCATCTCTAGCGGTTTTTGTTTCCAGAAAGCAAACTAAGGACAGAGCAAAAAAGAGAGCTTCGTCTCCCTAACGTCCCAGTAGCAGTTTGGAAGGGGCGGTTGTGACTATTGGTGACACTAAGTCAAGGAAGAGCCTCTACTCAAGCCCTTGAGTTCCAGGATTTCCTCCAATCGCCCTTTTCCCAGGCTTCCCAGGCTGTGAAGATAGGGTGTCAGGCCTCTGGTCAGCAGAGGGTCAGAGGCTTTCACTCAACTCCACTGGCCTACAGTATCCTCTTTCCAGACCTACTCTCTGAAGAGCAGGCTTTCCACTGAGCAAGAGAACCAAAGCTGTTCCACTGAGTGTGAGGCCAAATTTAGCCCAACTGGGCCAGGCTTTGGAGCCCTGCCTCCTTACCACCTCAAAAACCCTGGGAAAATTACTTCGCCTCTCTAAGTCTTGATAAAAGAGGCTCAGCTGCCCAAAGGGGGTTCTCATGAGCATCTATAACGTGGTACTCAACTGACAGGACTGATACATTAATACAAATGCATTAAAAGCCTCTGGGTGCTGCACATGTTAAGAAAGTTACTCCAGCCTGCAGTTCAAAGAGAATTGCCCCTAAAGTCATTTCCTGAGCCCTTTGAGCAGGAAGGGAATGGGCATATTCAAGCAGATGAGTTTCCTTTTAGCATGGCTGAGCCAGACATGACATGAACTTCATCTACGTACAGTCATTGATTCAATATACACTTATTGAGTGTTTGCTGCAAACCAAATACTTTCCTAAGAGCTAGAGGCTAGTCTGAAGGCAGGGAGACTCCAAAGCTTGTGATTTCTATAAATCCAGGCAAGAAATGATGATGCCTCGAGATAACTGGCAGCAGGAGTGAAGATACATACACAGACTTTATTGAAATTTGGGAAGCAGAAGTAATGGATAATATTGTTTAGATGAGGGAGAGGGTGTTGGTGAAAGAGGGATGGAGTCAAGGACAACTCTCACTTCCACGATTGAGCAACTGGATAGACAACGATGCCAGACACAGAGGTGCGATCCTGGAAGAGGCAGGTTGGGGAGGGGATGAGGTGACTTCAAGTTGGTTAACAATGAGTTTGAAGTGGCTGTGGGACATCAGGCGAGAGACATTTGTCAGATAATTGGGTCTGGAATTGGAAGAGAAAGCTGGGTTCAGCAGATAGACTTGGGAAACACTATCATATAGATGGAAATGAGTGGGACCACCCACTGAGCATCTACTATGCACAGAGATAGAGGGATGGGTGGTCTCTTCCCTCATGGAGTTCACAGTCCAGAGGAGAAGATGGACACAAACACACTGACTGCAGGATGATAACAATAATAATAGTATTGTATACTGCACAAAGAGGGTACAAAGGACAGTGGAAACCCAGAGAAGGAAGGTATTAATTCTGCCTGGGAAGGTCTGAGAAAGATTCCAATAGAGTTGACATTTGCTCTGAGCCCAAAGCCTCTGCCAGGAGATGAAGGGGGTAAGAAAACGTAGAGGTGACAGAAAGATCCAGAAGAGAGTAAACTGAGAAAACAAGATCCAAGAAGTGCTGAGCTGTGCCATTTGTACAGGTGCTGGGTGCAGTGGGGAAGAGGGGAGAGAGGCATTGCAGGTGGGGAGGAGAGAAATGAGGCTGGAAGCAGGCATATCAGTGTCCACTTATGCAGACTAAGGGGATCGGTGGTAATTCTGTGGCCACTGGAGATTTTTTTGTTTGCTTGTTTTTGTTTGTTTGTTTTGTAGGGAATAAACACAATGAAGTCTGCATTTTCAAAAAATGACCCTAGCAATGTTGTGGAAACTGGATTGAAGGAGAAACTGATTAGAGCTGCTGTGCGAGAGCATGAGTATATTTTCTGTTGCTTTTTTTCACTTGCTGTAGAGAACAGGGCTGGAAGGGAACTAGGGCTCATGGTCTAATTCTATCATTAACGCTTGCTGAGTCTTTATGCAAGCACTTTACGTTTGGAGAATTTAGCTGTAAAATGAACTTTATAATAGCTCTACCTTCTTCCATGTATTCTATGAGGATGCAATAAGAAAATGCATGAAACACATTGAAAAGTATTCAGTGGGCCTTATGGGGAGTTATTCTGCATGCATGAGAGGACAGGATCTTTGGTGGAATCAAGTCAAGAGGCAGAGATCATATTAGCATAAGAACTCCTCAAAGTTTGGCCGTGGAAGGTCATCAAAATTAGCAAGAGGACAGTTTGTTTGTATTGTAGATGTACCTACCTGAAGACTTTGACAGATCTAAGTCAATCCTCCTATAAGAGAGACCTGTGATCTGCCAGTACCCTTCCAGGAAAGAGTAAAAATCCATGACCAATAAGGTCTTTAGCATCTTGAAGAACATCACCCATAATGATGGATGGAAGGTGGTGGAGGTGGTGAGGTTAGAAAAGACCCAAGGAACTTGGCATGGAGCAGAGCAGAAGGGAGAGTGGTGGATTCCTGAGTGCCCATCCTAGATAGACTTCAGGGGGACTGAAAGGTGACTCAGTGAGAAGAGTAGTTTTTTTCTCCCATCTTCTAGAGTACTGCTGTCCAACAGAAATATAATGCAAGCCACGTAAGTATTTTCAAACTTTCTAACGGTTACATTTTTAAAAGTAAAAAAAAAACCCTGAAAATTAATGTCAATAATAGATTTTATTTAATATAGCCAAAAATATCCAAAATATATTATCTTGACCTGCAATCAATATTTTAAAATTGTTCATGAAATATTTTACAATTTTTTCATAGTAAGTCTTTGAAATCTAGTGTGTATTTTGCACTGACAGCACATCTCAATTTGGACTAGGCACATTTCAAATGTTCAGTAGCCAAACATGGCTCATGTTTACTGCGTTGGACATGCAGCTCTAGCCTCGGTGTGGTCTTAATCACCTTGTGATCAGTTAACTCTACTTTTTAATAATGGACTGGTCTGTACTTCCAGGCATTGCAGACACAACTGAAGGTTACATATGTTTCCTTCCAAGCATAATCATTTCTGGGAATTTTCATTAATGTAACTGGGAAATGGTACATCTCATTCCCCAATTAAAACACACCTCATGCCAATTCCACACCAATTTGGTGGGAATTGCCCTTCACATTTCCATCACAAAGAGGCCACCCCATGTATATTTGAGAGAACAGAAATGCAGTTGGGAAGACAACCAAGCAGGGAATACATTAATATAATGTAAATACCTGTGAATTTGTCTCCATTTCAGGGATATGAAATATTACTTATAAGTCAGATAATTTGGCAGAATAGAAAATAGGACAATGAAAACAGGACCTTCAAAGGCTCAGCTCTCAACCCTGAGTGATTAATTAATCACCACAAGTCTGTTTTATTAAATACAACTTCCCACATTTACCAACTGTGGTATTGGAGAAAAATAAAGCAATTTATCCACCAAAAATTAGTTGGATACCTTTTTGTCTCTTTTAGACTATTAGAGGCTATTAAATAACTGTGTTTGAGATCTTGGTTAATTTTGTGATTAATTTATGTGAAATCGTATCTCATTTCATGGTAGTCCTTCCCCGTTGAGCCCCTACAGTGAAAATCTTGCCCAATTTTCCACCTGTTTACAGATCGACTGGTTCCTTTGCTCTGGGGAAGGAGATGTGACTATTTCAGCTCAAATAGAGTTGAACAGGTAAAAGATGTGAATTTCTATTTTAATCCTGCAGTATCCAGGGACTCTTTGCTCACTGACCATGCTCCCTCGGACCCAGTGGTTTGGCCACTACAGCCTTGTCAGAGAGGTGGGCATCAGGAGTGGAGAAGTCTCCTGGAGAAAGAAGAGAAAATAAAAGGTCAATGGCCTGGGACCTAGGATGTTAGGGGAAGAAAAGGTATTCAACAGCATTTTATAAACTGGAGAGTCAGAAAAGCTGCCTGTGCACATGGCCTTGGCCCATCTATAGTGAGAATAAATAGCCTCACTCATCTCCTCCTAGGGCTGAGCCAACACTGCCTTCCCTCCTTCCCCACGGCCAAATGATGCCCAGAATGTCATCTCCAGCCCAGTCTGGCTAGCAGGGCACCCCCCCTCGGCTGGCCCACAGTAGAGTAGAACTGCCCTCACCACTTTCCGGGACACACAACCAAGGACTCATTGCTATTCCAACGTCTCAGGTCTGGGTGTGAAAGTGACTTATTTTGAATGACAGCTTACCTGGAGACTGTGCAGCTCATCTATCTAATATTTATCCAACTCAGGGTAGCAAGTCAAATGCCCTCCAGATAAAATAAATGAGAGTTGCGGGCTGGGGTGGGCTGTGATGAACCGGGTGTGTGCCGTGCATAGAAGCTGCCACTCCCCAGTGCCAGTGAGCGTCCCCACGGCAGCGTGTGCCCCCACGTTGGCACTTTCTTCTAATTATTCAAGAGAAGTGGGAAATTCCATCTTTTAGAAGAAATCATTTAATTTTCACAGATTGGCGTGAATTCACTTTTAAAATAATGCTATGCAAGTTAAACGAAATGAATCTGTAGGCCAAATACGGTTTGGGGGGCACTGATGAGGGGCGTCCACCCTGCCCTGGGCCTGGGATTAGGTTAGATCTGTAGAGGGAGGCGTGCCACGACCACTTTGCTCTGGTCGTGGTAGAACTGCTGCTTCCAAGCTGCCTTTTAGTGCACCAAATTGGCTTACTCTGTTCCAGGCACTCTGGGTGTGCGTGAGCATTTTGCCGGCTGTGAAATGAAATACCTTGCCCGTGAAAACATCACTCAGGGTTCTTACAAACCCTGAAGCATGGACGAAGTATTACTATGGCAATTTCACAAAGGAAGTTACATAACTTGCCAGTGACCAAGTCAAGGTTTACACTCGGGCCCAGCTCATTCTAAAATCGTTCTTCAATTAGGTTCCCTAGTACGGTTCACCTTTCCGCAGAGCAGAACATAGCAAGAAAGTGACGGAACCAAATCAGCAAATGTCAGCAGTTGCCGATTCTGGAAAGAAACAGAAAAATGCTCCTGAGACAGTTAACAAAATAACCAGAAATAAGAAAGATAAAATAAAATAAGATCTAGCCTAGGGGCATCATCTTGGCATGGCAGATGGAAAGCATTTCATAACTCATATTAAATTTTTTAATAATTCTACTCTGTTTCCTTTTCCTTTCTATACAGTAAATTTTGAGCTTCTCAGATATGTTATTTTTTTCTTCTACTTCTTCGGCTTGGTGCAAATTAATGAAATTCTAGCATTCGGTCTCGGTATTCACAGGTTTTTCTAATAAGCGATGAGATAAATCTCAAAAAGGAGACAATGTTCATTTTATCCAAAAGCTGCTGAAAAGTGATACTATCTTGCTTCATAAAATTGTTCTTGCAGATGTTATTTTTAACTTAAAAAGCCATGTAAGAAATTGGAACTTCCATAATTGTCGCTATAGTCTATGGAGGTTGTTTTTGACCTCTAAAAACTCTTTAATGATTTGTTGGTTTAATAATTTGGTGCTTTGACAAAAAGATTTATGTTGACATTTTGGGGGGAGAGGGTTTGACTATAAAGGTGCCACACAGGGGAAATTTAGGGTATATGGTGCTGTGGTGATCCAGAGACAGTCTGAATTGACCCACAGAAAGGTGGGTTTTATCACTGAATAGATAAGGAGAAATAAGAGCCCACATTGACCCAAGTAGAAGCCAAAGCTGTGTCACTAAGCAGTTCAGCCCCCTGCACTGGAGGAAAGGAAAAGTGGCAATAAGGAAGGTTTTAATAAGCAAAGTAAGAAGGATTAAACAGCGTCCTCAGTAAAGATATATGAATTTCACAAAACAAAGCAACAAAAATAAGAATGGCCAAGATTCCCTTTGCTGAAAGAATGCATAATAACTGGATTTTACCTACAAATATGGCAAACTTAATATCACAACTAACTCTGGGCAGACAATTTCTACAGATAGAATTTAAGTTCATATACAGATACTACCAAAACTGTGTATAGAAAGAGAGAGAGAAAGAGAATTTAAGTTCATAGATCAGGGCCCATTATCTGGGGACAAGCAAGTAAATAAAAAAAGAAGAGAGTTTTGATTTCAGTTTCTGGGATACCAGGAAGTTCTGCATCTTTTAAAATATAATATGCCCCCATATAACTGTACCATTCTTTTGTTTCTCACTCCTTTCATTCATCATCATACTGGTGAGAATCACCTACCTGTCGGGGACTGACATACATTTTCCTAGTTTAAGAATTAAATTTAGTAATGTACATGCTCTGCCCAGAGCATTTAAAAGTAAATGCTGTTTACTTTTAAAAGTAATTTAAAAGTAAATGCTTTTTATAATGTCTTGAGGCATTATAAAAACAAGGTGTTGCCTGGAGGCATAGCAAAGGGCCTGAGTTGCAAGTAAGCAAGAGCTACCCCACCCCACAGCATTGGGGGTCTGTTGGCCACAGAATTAACACATTGTTCCTGTGATTGCTGTGTACACCCCATAAGATGGCTGGTTAGTCAATGAGGGTAAGACCCCTCAAAGGAGGGGCGACCTAAGCCAGGTACAGCCACCGGGGTTCAGCTGAAGATCTTAGGGGATCACCCTAAGAAAAGCTGGGGATGAGAAATGCCCCCTGTGACTTGCCTTGCCCATCCTTGCTAATCTTGGTCCATGATCTATGCCTGGTGCCTAGAGCAACCACCTAGAGATTCTGAGTCAGGGGATATCTGCTTCCCTAAGGCTATTCCGGAATTTATGGCCATAGCTGCAATGCCTGGACAGTTACATACAAGGTTACATACATAACTTTAAAATTAAAGTTATTTAATTTTTTAGAGTATAAAAATAAAACTGACCTAGTGTGTTACTACTTGAGTCAACCATCTGTCTGTCTATCCGCATTTTTCTTTGTGTTCTGCGTTTGTGTTTTATGTTCTGTGTTCATCCTCTGTCCTGTAAACGGGCCACGACACCTACCACTTATCAATCCACAATTAATTTATTATCAGTTCTACTAGGTATTATCATACAGTTCATTTCCAGTTTGGGGCTGTTATAAGAGCAATGCTTATTATAAGCATTCTTATGCTTGTCTCTTGGTGCACACGAACATAATTTTTTCTAGGGTTTATATTATACTAAGGAATGACAATGCTGAGCATAGAGTGTGCATCTCTTCAAATCCACTAGATAATGCCAAACAGTTTTCCAAAGTGGTAGTACCAACTCAACAGTAAGTGCAAATTCATCATGCTGCCCACTAACTCCAACACTCCATCTTGTCGGACTTTGTGATCTGCACCAATCTGTTAGCTGTGTGATGGGTATACATGTTTATCAGCATTTAATTACAGTTTTATTTATAGTTTAATTACTTTAAGGTTAAGAGATTCTTCATACATTTATTAGCAATTTGCCTTTCCTTTCTTGTAAAGTGTTTATTCTAGACTTTTGCCCAGTTTTTGGTTAGGTTTTCTGATTTGTATAAGTTCTTTATGCATCTTTGAGATCAGTTCTTTCTTAGTTACATCCATCTCTCACTCTGTGTCTCAAACATCTACTCTCTTTATAGTAACTAATACAGTCAAATTTATACATCACTAAATTGTGGGTTAGCATTTTTTGTATCTCATATTTTAAAATCTTTCCTTATGCAGGGTCATGAAAATATTCTCCTACATTATCTTCTAAAATCTTCATAGTTTTCACTTTAATCTATCTGGAACTGATTTTTGTGTATGCCGTCAAAGGGTATCAAATTTATTTTTATTTTATTAAATGCATAGCCATACACTGTATATTGAACCATACACTATTTATTGGAAAGTATTTTTCTAATGATCTTCAGTGCCTCTTTCCTCATAAGTAAAATGTTTATATAAAAAAGGGTCTGTGTCTAGACTCCCTAGTCTGTTCCATTGAGATTTTTTTTATCCTTGTTTCCATCCCACACTCTCTTGACGACTAAAGCTTTATATCAATTTTTATATCTGCTAAGGTAACTCCTATACTTCACTCTTCTTCAGACTATCTTGGCTATTTTTAGCCCCTTTCAGTTCGTACACATTTTAAGATCGATTTGTCAATTTTTTCAACATAAGTCTGTTGGAGTTTATAAATCAATCTGGAGTAAATATTTGTAAATATATACTCATCATTTATATTTTATATATATATTGTGTATCTAGCAAATTACAAAATTTGCTCATTAATTCTAATGTATCCGTGGTGGATTTTTCAGAATTTTCTATGTGTATATCTGCAAAAATATCAATTTTGTTTCTTTATTTTCATGTCTGGCCAAGACTTCCAGAATGTTGAAGTGCAGTGGTGATGGTGGGCATCTTTGTCTTGTTCTGGACCTTCAAACAGGAAGCTTTTAAGTTTTCACTATTGATAACAGCATTTGCTGTGGGTTATTTGTAGACATGCTTTATCACATTAAGGAACTTCCTCATCATCCATGTTGGCTAATTTTTAACCACAAAGTCATGCTGAATTTTATGAGATTCTTCTGTAATAACTGACATAATCATATGATTATTCTTTAATCAGTGTGGTGGGTCACATATTACATTAATTAATGTTATTATGCTAAACCAACATTGTTCTTCTGGGATTAGCCAGACTTAATCATTATGTAGTATCCTTTTCATACATGGTAGATTTCTTTTGCCATTTATTTATTATTTATTTATTTAGAGACCGGGTCTTGCCCCTTTGCCCAGGCTGGAGTGCAATGACATGGTTATAGCTCACTGTCACCTCAAACTGTTGGGCTCAAGCAATCTTCCTGCCTCAGCCTCCCAAGTAGCTGGGACTACAGGTATGTAGCACCACACCTGGATAATTTTTTTATTTTTTGTAGAGACAGGGTCTCACTATATTGCTCAGGCTGATCTTGAACTCCTGACCTAAAATCAGGAGGGCAGCTCCATCTTAAATCTCCCAAAGGCCTGGGACTACAAGTCTGAGCCACTGAGTCCAGCCTATTGGGCTAGTAATTTAAATCCATGTTCATGAGTGATAATTGGTTTGAAATTTTCCTTTTCCATGCTGTCCTCAAGAGTTTCTGGTATTAAGGTTAAGCTACCACCTTTAAATGAGTTGAGAATTATCCCCTTCTCTTTATATTATGTGAAATAAATTATATAGATTAGGATTATTTATGCCTTGACTATTTTATAGTTAACCAAAGAAGTTTTTTGGACACCTAGTCTTCTTTGTTGTAATATAACTATCTAGGTATTTGCCACCACATTTCTGAATAATGTATTTACAATGCCATTTCTTGGTATATCAATTTCAGAACATTATGTTTTAACTTCCTTTTGAAGTAGTTGAGGATTTAGTTCTTACATCCCTCAATCTCACCCATACTCCCTTTTGTCTTCCCAATAGAGTTACATCACAATTTTTGTTGACATTTTAATAAACAAAATATTGTCAAGCACACTATTATTTCTGCAGTGAAACATATGAATATGCACATCCAGTGGAAAAATTAGAGGTTATAAATAGCCTCATGTCAATTCAAGTCATTTTCTCTCCAAATGAGTCAAGTCAGACCGTGTTATGCAACTAAATGAGCTTTCCAGAAAAGAATATTTATTCATTTATCTGTATTTATTTATTTATTTTTGAGACAGAGTCTCACTGTTGCTCAGGCTAGAGTGCCATGGCAACAGCCTAGCTCACAGTAACCTCAGACTCCTGGGCTCGAGCAATCCTACTGCCTCAGCCTCCCGAGTAGCTGGGACTACAAGCATGTACCACCATACCCAGCTACTTTTTTCTATATATTATTTTTTAGTTGTCCAGCTAATTTCTTTCTTTTTTTTTTTTTTTTAGTAGAGACAAGGTCTTGCTCTTCCTCAGGCTGGTCTCGAACTCCTGAGCTCAAACGATCTGCCCGCCTCGGCCTCCCAGAGTGCTAGGATTACAGGAAGAAATTATTTTTAAGTTTTTCAACCTTTGTGGATTTTGGGATTGCAGGTATCTTCCAGTGCTAAACTTCTAGAGGAATTTGGCTCATATTTTGTCAATAACTACCCAAAAGGCTCTATCTTGTATCATCCTCTGTAATGCTAATCTGTTCTCTCTTGTCTATCTACATTCTGTTTTCCAAAAATTTGGTGAACTCTTTTTGCAAAGAACATCTCCCTTGCAATTCTCTTTGTTCTTACAGGTTAATACTATTTTAAAACTTTTGCTATTAATTTAGCAATGTTTTGGGAGGCTTTAGGAAATAAATATGTATAACCAAGCCCCATTTTCAACCTAAAATCTCGGATTTAGTCTTCTTAATACTGTTAATGTTTACTTTCTGAACCTGTAGAAAGTAAATGTTGTAGTACATGCTAGTCTTAAAGAATCCTCAAAGAACACTTTCCTGCCCAGGCTTCAGGTGCTATTTCAGCTGGACTTTGAGAATCTAATGCTGTTTCTCATAGAACTATCTTCGACATTGAGGATCTCCACGCCTATCTCAGAGAAAAAAGGCTTTGTTATCTATGTTACCTGTTATCAGGCTACCTCAAGTAAAACTTGCCAGTCTTCTAGGGGTTGGGGCTGAGCTTCAGAGGGAAATGAATCACTCATTATAGGGGGAGTATTAAATAAAACCTCAATGTGGTGGGGGTGAGAGTGAGTCAGGTGGCACTGAGAAGAAGGGAACAGGATAAGGGAAAAACCAGGACAGATGTGGAATGGAGTTGGCTGGCAAGTCACAGCAACCAAGGCTGAGGGGCCAGGAAAACCTTTAAACTGGGTTACCATGAGCCAATCTCTACTGGTGGTCCAGTCCAAGACAGTGAGCACAGGGCTGGATGCAGGCAAAGAACTCGGTGCCCCTTCAAGAGAATATTCTTCAAATATTTATTCAATATATGCTCAGAGAAGAGGCTGAGTTTGAGGGCAGGGCAGAGTAGGGGGCTAAGAATTGATAGCCTCATCCTGTCTTCCCAGGATCCTGAGGAATGCAGCCCAAGCCACAGATTTGCAGAGCTCACTTAGCAAAACAAATGCTCTGTAGGTAACCCCCAGATTTCTTTCTTTTCAATCACTTGTCACACTCCGGTGATGTTGGTGCACATGACAACTGTCCAGTTAGCCGCTTCTGCCCTGACTCAGGATGGGACATGGCCGTCAGGGAGCTGGATAAGCAAAGCCAGGTCAGGTACACGGGGTGGTTATCTGAGAATTCGGGTCCACCCACTTTAAGTGGGTCTAGAAGGAACTGGGCCCAAGATATTGAACCAAAAGGAATGAGGTAGGAGTGACAGGCTCCTTCTACAACTCAAGAACACAGACAGCTCTTTTCCCAGAGGTCATGGTGTCATGGGAGTAGAGAGGAGGCGCCATCTTGAGGGCTGAGTACTGGGCTTCCCAAAAAATAAGACCTACCCATAAAATAAGCCCTAGCAGGATTTCTAAGCATTTGCACAATATAAACCCTACCCCGAAAATAAGACCTAGTGATGAGCGTGGCTACACAGCTTATCTGCACAACCCACGCATTTCTTTGCAGAACGGTAAAGAAGATGAGCAGCCCTTCTCATCTGCCCCAAGAGAGCTCTATTCCTCTACATGAGAGATTGGGGCCAATGGTTCTAAAGGAAATAGAGTCACAAGAAATTCAGGATGGAATTCGGAGTTTGAAGAGTTATGATGATGTTCCAGAAAATGACGACTTAACTATATTTGAATAAATGTAGATTGTTGTACCGTACTTAAAAAAAAATAACACATCCCCTGAAAATAAGCCATAGGGTGTCTTCTGAGGAAAAATAAATATAAGACCCTGACTTATTTTCGGGGAAACACGGTAGGTATAAACCGTGATAGGAGATTCAAAATCAGGGAAGCATTTTAATCTTAGGGATTAATAAAACCCTGAGGCATGGACTACCTTGCTTGTGTTGTTTGGTGTGGTCAGAGGGTTAACTGTCAGATGAGGTGAATGGAGGGGCAGGCAGAGGCCAGAACACGGAGGTCACCTGGGTGTTTAAAGGTCTATGTTGCCTTGCTGGGAACTACAGAAAGGTTTTAAGCAGAGAAACAACAGGCTCAGACCCACAGCCAGCTCCTAGAGACAATCTGGGAAGCTCCTCCTGACGAGTCATCAAAATCTATGGTTTCTGTTATCTTTGATCACCACTTCATCCTTGGGTGAGAAACAACAGAACATAATACCCCAACCCTGACAGCCATTGTGGAGAAAACCCACCCACGTCCTGCCTGTAGTTCTTGGTGGAGGTCATGCATCCTGCAGGGTTTAAATGGTCTGACAGAGCTACTGAGTTAGATCTCACTGGTTTGCTACATCTACATCCCTTGTTCATCTACACCCCTTTCCTATGGATTTATGCATTTGCCTGGTTTTTGTCTAACTTCAGAACTGAAGTTAATGTGTGCCCCTCCTTATAATGACTTGGACGGATGTCTCCTCTTGGGATAGAGAATAGAATTTCCTTCTGAAAACAAAGTGGCCAGTGTGTGTTAGACCTATCCCATGAATTGCCTGCTGGGTATGGTGGGTGGGGAGCAGACTTCACAAGGTATAAGTCAAATTTTGTCACTGATTAAATCAGAACAATTGTTCATGCTGCAGTCCGGTGTCTGAAAAGTTCAGTCAACCCTCAAGGAGGAATTTCTCTCTCCTGTTCTCCCTCTAAATTTTCCTCTTGACTTTTTTCCTTGTGGAAATGAATGTCATATTTGCAACATTAAAGGTTTTGACTGACATTTCCTACCCTTGCAGATTTTCAAATACAAGCTGTTCAGTTTGAGGACAATGTAACCAAATCCCAGACACACAAATAAAACATTCCTTTTAAACTTTCATGAGATATCTCATTCTAGTTAACACAAGAATTTAGATACATAAAACTTCAGTCATGTTTATTGGGCAATGAATTCATGTATAAATAATCATTGCCCTTCGAAATAAAAACATTTGAGTAGTGTGCTCTAATATTTTAGTAGAAAAGTGGAAGTTCCTACCACTGGTTCTTAAAGGAAAGCTCCGAGGTGATTCTTTTGCACACGCTAGGCTTGGCCAAAGCAAACAATCACGTATAAAACCAGCAGGCAATATCCTAACCAAGCTTCAAAGACTAGCCAAAGCCAGCTGTGCTTGCATCAGGAAATCACTTGCACATGGCAACTTCTGGGAAAATCAAATTAATTGATTTCCCATGTGTTGGAGAGGCCAGGGCACTACCTAATTTCCCTAATAGTAGAGCAGCAGAGGGTGAGTACACAGTTGTCGAGGGATTATACGTTATCTAGATAACCTCAGACAGACCAGTCCGCCATACAGGTTTACTCAACTCACCTTGCCCATCCAAAAGATCTCACTGCCATGGAGAGAATAAGTTGGGCTAAAGCACAGCAGATCTAGAGAGGAGAATTGAATGTGTCCAGGTGTCCCTGATCAAAGTTTTTTGGGTTTGTTTGTTTTAAGTTTATTGATAGAATTATTATTAAGCTTTAATGGGCTGGAGGACTGTTTCCCATCTATTTCTTAGTAAGCTCTGAGAACATAGCAGATGGATTTATCTATAAGGAGGCAGAGTTCAACCCAATTTAATTTCAACAAGTGTTGTTCACACAGAATGTGTTTGATTCTGTAGGAAATTAAGAAATGAGCCACACATGATTCTTGCCTTCCCTCCTGGGGCTCAGTCTAAATGGGGAGAGAGGAACACGCAAGAATATTTGATCCACTTGACCAAGGCGTCTGCAGACCTCTGACCAAATGTTCTAGAAGCCCAAGGCAGACAATTATTTAAGACACAAACAGATGAAGGAGTCTGACTTGGCTCTCTCCTCACACTGGGCAAACCCTATTTCACAAGCCATGGGGGAAACTAAAGACAGACAATGTTTATAGGACCATGCTTTAATTATTAATAGAAACTCCTCACCCTACTCCTCGTCTGTTAAGCTGGGGAAGGTCACAGGAAGCAAAAGTAAAGAGGAAAGATTTGGGAGCTCATTAATACTTTCTTTAAAATACACAATTTTATGATGGTAAAAAGACCTCCTCCCCGGTTGCAAAGATTATAATTGAATAAACTCAGAATACAAACTGTACAGTAACACATAGTTGGGTTCGAATTTTTCTTCAGTCACTTTCTAGCTATTATGCATTACACTGGACAAGATGCTAAAACTCACCAAACTCAGTTTTCTTATCTGTAAAATGGGGATGATAAAAATGCTAATCTCACAAGATGAATTGATGAGTTAGTTATAAGAGACTTGGTATCGGTAGCCTCAGTGTCCCCAAGTCTTCCAGGCACAGATTTTCATAGCAGAGCTGGGAGACAACCACTCTCACTCCGAATCCTTCCTGCTCATGAACTGTTTGCTGTCCTGCCTTCTCTGTCCACCCTACTCACTTGTCCTCAAACAAAAATAGTTCCAAATGGAGATTCTCCAGAGCATCATTAGCCCAAACAAATGTGCATTAACAGGGCTGTGCTACGTTACTGAAGATTCTGGAATTATGATGGGTAAAGAGTGAGGGAAAGGAAGCTTACCTACTTCTGGCTTCCTCTGACCCCGAGAGCCTGTTTTATGGATGTCCAGTCACCCTACCTGCTCCCAGCCTTGCTGCCCTCTCTCCTCTCTGCTTTGCCTTTAGTGTAGAATGGCCCCGTTCATTTTGCAGGCTACCAACACCAACCTAGTAGGTATTACTAACTTTAAGTGGTTAATTGGGGAAAATGAAAGATGATTTGAGCAGACCAGGGAACAGGAAATATCAAAAGCAGAATATTTGACATTTTCCCTTTCTCACCCCAACCACAAACAGCCATCTGGGTGATGCCTTTTTCCCTGGGACACTGCTCACCAGTATCCTTCTAGCCAAGATTTTCTCTGCCTCAATGCTTCCTGTCTGCAAGACCTCCCAAACCTCCTCCCTCTTGGGCAGTCAGAGGGCAATTCTCAAATATCTACTAATTTATTTTTCAGGGCAGTTATTTTTTTCTTCTGTTCTGACTAAGAAATCTTCACATTTCATGATCTTCAATGTTTGATGTTTTCCCAACACAGGAGTTCTAGTATTTTAATATTTATGTTTCATTTTATCTATTATTCATTTATAATCATTTTACTAGGACCTCAGGGAGTAATGGAGATAAACCTGTGTGCTCAATATGCCTTATTTAACCAAAAGCCCAAAGCTTCATTTTTCTAGATCCCTTATATATTATAAGAAATCTAAAATAATATTCGATCACTTATTGAAAGTACTAAAGGCTTTTAAAATCCTAGCATATTTGATGTTGTTTATTATGGGGATGCTTCTTCATGACACAGAAGAATTAATACTTTATTCCTATGCACAGATATCTCCACATCACATCACAAAATAGAGCGGAGTTCATCTGCCCAGGGCGTCTGGCTCTAGTCAGCTCAGGCACAGAGACTGCTACCTTTCCCCTATGACTTGAGGGTGAGTTTCACTTTTTATCCCGTGGTTCCTACCTCCTGTAAGTCAGAGGCAGGCAGGGACCTCCTCTGGATCCATCTCCCCATAGGTGAACTTCTGCACCTGTTCACTACTCACAGAAGAGCTGACCCGAAGCCCAACAAACGAAGCTCAAGTTTCTACCTTGGCACTCACCACCTGCGAGACCTGGAGCAAGTCAGTTGGCTTCTCTAGGCCTCAGTTTCCTTACCTGCAAATGGAGGCTTATTGATGTCACGAGGATTTGGGGAAGAGTGAATGAGATCAAATATGTGCCTCTCTCATAGAAGGTGTTCAATGAGCAGTAATTTGGACATTCTCCATGCAAGTCCATTAAAATACACATCAGCTTGGTGCCCTTATATCGAAATAAATCCAGTCCATTGTGTTGCTTAATCGAGATGGTAAGCTTTTAAGCTGATGGCCTTTTCTGTTTTGAAAGTTAATGATAGAGCCCTAAAAATTATACCATCATATAGTAGTTTAGCTGAGTAGGTTTGACCAGCACTTTCAGGCTTTAATGCTCACACGAGTCACCCAAGGATCTTGCTGAAATGGACATTCTGACTCAGTAGGCGTGGGGCAGTGCAGATATGGTGCAATAGACCTGCAGGTCATGGGTTTTGACCACTGTTAGCATTTCCCAGTCACAGGGTTTCAGGCTATGCCCAAACTCTGCACCTCTTCCATATGTTTCATCAGTCAGAATAGATCCAGGTGAGAGAGTGAGGAATGCTGATGGAAAGTTTGGGAGACGGAGGTAGAGACAGGGGAGGCAGGGTGATGTGACAGAAAGAGTGCTAACCATCCTGGGTGTCAGATAAATTTGGAGGTGAAGCATTGTCCTGCAACTTGCTAGTTGTAAGGCCTTTGGCAGGTCACCTAACCTCTGTGAGGGTCAGTTTCCTCAACTCTAAAATGAGAGTGATCATCCCTACCTCATGGTACTCTTGTGAAACTTCAATAAGACCATATTCCCATAACTTTTGTCACTGTTTCGATATCACGGCAATACCCTCAGAGTCCTGAAGATAGAGCACGGTGTTCTTTATTCCCCTCTGGTCACCTTCACCCCATGCAGAATTCCTGTATCCAGTGGGTGTCCAAAGACCTCTTCTCCCATGGTGTCTTCCAACTTCTTTTACTACTGGACTGTGCCTTCCACAGGGACCCACTTCCCTCTTGCCACTATCCCTCAGTAAGGGCGGTAAAACCTAATCCCAACTTCCTCCTGGAAGGGGTAGACAAGAGATTCTACAAGGTAAAAACACTCTCTTGATAGGATTAATTGACTCTCTTAGCAAAAGTTCAGTACAGAAGTTCTCAACAGGGTTAAAAATAGGAAAGAATAAGGCTGGGCGCGCTGACTCATGCCTGTAATCCTAGCACTCTGGGAGGCTGGGGCAGGTGGATGGCTCAAGGTCAGGAGTTCGAGACCAGCCTGAGCAAGAGCCAGATCCTGCCTCTACCAAAAACAGAAAGAAATTAATTGGCCAATTAAAAATGTATAGAAAAAATTAGCTGGGCATGGTGGTGCATGCCTGTAGTCCCAGCTACTTAGGAGTCTGAGGCAGGAGGATCGCTTGAGCCCAGGAGTTTGAGGCTGCTGTGACCTAGGCTGATGCCACAGCACTCTAGCCCGGGCAACACAGTGAGACTCTATCTCAAAAAAAAAAAGAATAGGAAAGAATAAAGACAGTGAAAGGGAGAGAAACCCCCTTTGCTCCTAAAATGTAAATGTCACTGCACTTAGGAAGTCCCAGTAAACTGTGGCCCCCTGCACTTGTCCTCTCCCTCTCAGTCTCAAACTCTTACTAACACTTGAGAATGGGGGAGGGAGGTGCAAAGCTGTTTCTCTAATTCCAAGGTTTGCTTAACACCTTCTTGAGTATCCTCTTCCTAACATTTCTCTGTGTGTCCAGACTTTGTTGGGTTAGGACCAAGCTAGCAAAAGGAGTTCAAAGCTATATTCGCCAGCAAAACACCTTCAGCTGTCATCTACAGAATCATGTGCTTTGGCAAAAAATACCAGAGTGCCGAGTTAGCACAACACAATTCGTTCCCAGTGATCTGCAAATGAATTAACCACTTTGCAGAACTTTCCTGCTGATCCCAGTATTTCCTCTTTCCCTTCCATCTAGCAGGTTCTAGGACTGTGCAGGGGTAGGAAGAGTGCTGACACCAGAGAACAGGGACTCCCTGGGGCCATGCCAAGTGGACTCTCAATGGGCTACAAGGAGCTGTGAAGTGAAACACCTGATTCACCCCCTCCCCTGGATATGACGTGTTTTCAGGACACTCGTCCACAGGCAAAACCATAAAACTACTTGAATTCAAATTAACAAGTTTAATGTAATAGATGATGCTGTTTTGCTAAGGCTAAAATATTGACGTTGGTTTAATAATAAACAGATATACTTTCTGGAATTGGGTTTTTTGTATTTGTCCTTTTATTATCGAGCATGAGTCATTGCTGTTTTTTCATGTAACAATGATCCATTATTATAATGAACCAATCAATGAAGTCATACAGTCCAAAATAATGAGATTGTATTGAAAATCTTAACAGCTACTGCTAGTACACTGTTTGGAGTTGATAGCATAAACACAGGATCTGCACAAGCCTTTTACTTTCCATAGGTGGATTTCTGCCTGCTGTGACCAGGCCTTTTGAGTTCAGCTTGTCTGTCTTCCAGGCAAGGACTCAATCTTCTCCCTCTTTTTCCTTTCCAAACCACCACAAAACTCTTCATTGTACGTGGCTTATTCAGCGCAATATATTGTCATGCACTTTTCACTTGCATGGATGCATTAATTGCACCTTATTGTTCTGGTCTCTTCTAGAGCCCAAGAAATGAACGTAGCAAGTACATTCCTCTTTTGCAGTCATTTTCGTTATGTCAAATCAGAATCTCAGTTTTCAAAATGACTTATAACTCTAAAACCTTATTCTGTGGTAATGCTTTCAATTGTGTATTATCCCTGCTGAAGAGAAAATTTGTCTTTATAACATGAGTACAATGGCAATGATAAGTCAACCATTGTCATTTTGACAACACCAACCTAATGTCAGCCAGAAAGACTTAGCAACACTTCGAAAGTTCACGGCCGTCACTCTAAGACAGGGATCACTTGCTACCAACATAATTGTCAATGCGAATGCCAACACAGCCCTGAAACCTCCTGGCAGAACTGGTTTTGAGTGTATCATCCACATGGATGAGAATATGGTTAAAATAATCCTTTCAGGACCTTCAGCTTTTGAGAATGTAACATTTTCAAGATTATCGTCTTTGAAAAACATTTTAAATTCTCCTAGAATTCTTCAATCCCCTAGGAAATGTCTACAGACTCCAAAGTGATAAACACCAATATCTGTTACTGTCGTTGTTCAGGAGAGGAAATAGACCAGGAGAGAGGAGAGGCAACTAACTCAAGGGCTAACTAACTCCATGCTGCGGCTAAGGCTCAAACCACACGCCTTTCCCATTCCACCCAGCTGTGTCTCTGTGTCACCTGGCTCTTGTATTCCATGAAGCAAGTAAACATTATCAATTCACAGAGGATGATTTTGTTTTGTTTTTGTTCTATTACCAGAGCTCCCTCTAATGGCTGTTTATTTGGACATCAAATTCTTTGGGAAACGGAATACCCTTGTTCATTTGAAACTGAGAAGGGCTGTTTTGTTATTATCATTGTTGTTTAATGAGTCATTATTTGTCTTTACAACCAAACCATTTGTATCCCACTCAGTCTATAGGTTCTAGAAAAACTTGATATTTCCACCTCTGGAAAAAAAAAAAATCACATTGGTCTAAGTGAAAACAAAACTTACCTGATGTGATGGCTGTGATAATTTTATGTGTCAACTTGACTGGGTCATGCAGTGCCAGATATTTGGTCAAACATTATGCAATGAGGGTGTTTCTGGATGAGATTAACACTTGAGTCTGTGGACTGGGTAGAGCAGATTGCCCTCTCTAATGTGGACGGGCCCTGCCTAATACATTGAAGGCCTGAATAGAACAAAAGGATGACTGTCCTGAAGATAAGAGGGAACTTCTTCTGCTTGACTGTGTTGAACTGGGACGTCAATGGTCTTTGAACTGGAACTGAAACATCATCTCTTTTAGAGTCTCAAGACTACCAGCTTTTGGACTGGAATTTACAACAGCAGCTGTCCTAGCTCATGGGCCTTCAGATTTGGACAGGAACTACATCATTGACTCTCCTGGGTCTCTGGCTTGCCAGCTACAGATCTTGGGATTACTAATATGAGCCAAGGCTGGACGCAGTGCCTCATGCATGTAATCCTAGCACTCTGGAAGGCCAAGGCAGGAGGATCGCTCAAGGTCAGGAGTTCGAGACCAGCCTGAGGAAGAGTGAGACCCCGTCTCTACTAAAAATAGAAAGAAATTAATTGGCCAACTAAAAATATATAGAAAAAATTAGCCGGGCATGGTGGCGCATGCCTGTAGTCCCAGCAACTCAGGAGTCTGAGGCAGAAGGATCGCTTGAGCCCAGGAGTTTGAGGTTGCTGTGAGCTAGGCTGATGCCATGGCACTCTAGCCTGGGCAACACAGTGAGACTCTCTCTCAAAAAATAATAATAATAATATAAGCCAATTCCTTGTAATAAATCTTTCTATACACACAGACACACACACACGCACACACATCTTGTTGGTTCTCTTTCTCTGGAGAACCCTAATACATTTGATTTCAAGGACCTGAAAGAAAACATGAAAATGTTTAATGTTTTGGTCCTGCTGTTACAGTCAGTAAGTGCATGGCAGTTCTCCTTGCAGCATCAGTCTACCTACCATCATGGAAGGTTTTCACTAATTAGATGTCAAGTCTTGCTGACAGTGAAGAACGCAAGAAAACTGAGATCTGTGATCACTGATTTTAAGAAGTATTATATAAAAATGACATAAAGCATAAAAGTATATTCAATAAAAGTAACATCGACTCTACTGAGATTGCATTTTACATCTCACATTTACTGTCATATTTTATTTGATCCTCACGGCAATTCTGAAAGATAGAGCAAATATCCTAAGCTCAATATACAGATTCATAACCTGATCCCACAGATAGTAACTGGCTTCCAACATTGTGCTTTTTCCCTTACAACTGCAATATCACTGAGTCACTCTCTGCTGCAGTCCAGTAAAATAGCATCTCCAGTTGTCCTCTACCCACATAGGCTATTGGTGATTTTCAATCTAAAAGGTGCTAACCAATGGCTATTTTCTGGCTGACATGGCTCATTAGACAACAGCAGGATGTAAATATTCCAGGCTTAGAACTGGAATTTCTGTTTAGAAAAAATGACTTTCCCATTGAATAGATGTTGACTGAATATACCCCATCACGGTACAAATAGGTGATTTGGTTCTCAACAGTCTGGGTAAAACATTTGAATTATATTTCCCCAACTAAAATGAAACTTCCTAGAAGTCAAGAGGGCTGTCTTAGTAGTCTTCGCTCTCCAAAGTCCTTACACAGAGCAAGTTCTCTGTAAACATTGTTATAAAAAAAAATGATGCAGGCCGGGCTTGGTGGCTCACGCCTGTAATCCTAGCACTCTAGGAGGCCGAGGCGAGGCGGGCGGATTGCTCGAGGTCAGGAGTTCGAAACCAGCCTGAGCAAGAGCGAGACCCCATCTCTACTATAAATAGAAAGAAATTAATTGACCAACTAAAAATATACATACAAAAAATTAGCTGGGCATGGTGGTGCATGCCTGTAGTCCCAGCTACTCGGGAGGCTGAGGCAGGAGGATTGCTTGAGCCCAGGAGATTGAGGTTGCTGTGAGCTAGGCTGACGCCACGGCACTCACTCTAGCCTGGGCAACAGAGTGAGACTCTGTCTCTAAAAAAATTAAATAAATAAATAAATAAATAATGCGTAAATAACTATTATCTGGTTATCATTTGTTGTGTACCTACTAGATGTCAGGACCTGTGCTAAGCACCTCACATTCATTGCTTCTAACTCTTTAAACCACCCTCTTGAGCAGATAATATTTTTCATTATACAGATGAAGAAAGTGAAGCTCAGAGAAGTTAGGTGATGTGTTCAACGTCTCAGAACTGAAAGGAACGATGCCAAGACCAACCCCTCACCTGTTTGATCCTAAAGCCCACATAGTTTCAGCACCACCCTGAAAATTGCCCACTAGTGATGAGAAACAATGGCAAGTTCACAGTCCATAGGAAGCAGATTAGCAGAATCATGTCAGTATATAATCTGTAGAAATAACCAAATAATCTCATGGGTCAGGACTAGAGCTATCCTATCAGATTTCAGTATCCTGATTAGCTGTTTCTTTGGCTTCATCTGCCTAAGCATGGTGTAAGAGCTGTGTACAGAGCTGGAACACCAAGGAGAAGGTTAAGTATCTTCTCTGGGATATAGAAACATCACACATGTTCCAAGGACCAGGAACAGGATAGGCTCTGTTTCCTCTTCTAGCTGTGTGCCAGTTCTTCACTGGCTCACCTGGTCTGAATGCTCATGGTGGTGATGCCTGTGGCTTTAGGTAGTTGCTGTTAGAACTTCTGCTTTATAATATAAAAGAGAAAGTCTTTGGGCTGGGTGCGGTGACTCATGCCTGTAATCCTAGCACTCTGGGAGGCCGAGGCCGGTGGTTTGCTTGAGGTCAGGAGTTCGAAACCAGCCTGAGCAAGAGTGAGACCCCGTCTCTACTATAAATAGAAAGAAATGAATTGGCCAACTAATATATATATAGAAAAAATTATCCGGGCATGGTGTCGCATGCCTGTAGTCCCAGCTACTTGGGAGTCTGAGGCAGAAGGATCGCTTGAGCCCAGGAGTTTGAGGTTGCTGTGAGCTAGGCTGACGCCACGGCACTCACTCTAGCCTGGACAACAAAGTGAGACTCTGTCTCAAAAAAAAAAAAAAAAGAGAGAGAGAGAGGGAAAGTCTTTGTAAAACAATATTTAGTTTCTATGATTTTATTTGCAATCTGTAATTAAATCTAGCTTTATTTAGGGACTCTTACATACATATCCGATGATCATTTACTAAGTGACCTTTTGGTTTCTAACCTTTCCTTTCCTAATCACATTTAGCTACCAAGGTTATAGCCATCAGCAAGGGTTAGCACATTTTCACTATCTTTGAAATCATATTAATATTAATACCTTGAGAAAAAAATTGGCCAAAAGAGAACCTGTCCTTCCTGGAGAAGAGAATTCACTAGGTAGCCTTTTAAGGTTATCTTTGACAATTAAGAGAAATCATTAATTAACAAATAGAAAGTGGGTTGGCCGGGCACGGTGGCTCACACCTGTAATCCTAGAACTATGGGAGGCCGAGGAAGGCGGATAGCTTGAGCTCAGGAGTTCGAGACCAGCCTGAGCAAGAGTGAGACCCTGTCTCTACTATAAATAGAAAGAAATTAATTGGCCAACGAAAAATACATAGAAAAAATTAGCCGGGCATGGTGGTGCATGCCTGTAGTCCCAGCTACTTGGGAGGCTGAGGCAGAAGAATCGCTTGAGCCCAGGAGTTTGAGGTTGCTGTGAGCTAGGCTGACGTCACGGCATCTAGCCCGGGCAACAGAGTGAGACTCTGTCTCAAAAAAACAAAAGAGAGTGGGTCATTGATCAAATACTTATCAGTATATTTAAAACACTATTTATATTCTGCTAATCAACTCCTGTAAAATGAGTGAACTCTAAGACAGCATATCCTACCATGTGCTCCACGGAGTATTAAGAGCTGTCATGTGTAAAAAGGGTTCTGTGGGCAAATCAGTTTGGGAAATACTATAAAACCCTAGTTGCTTAGAAAGGTAGAATCGATCCTTAGCGTTTCTAACATGCTAATGAGCACCGTTACTCTATAGAAATGAAACACAATACATAGCTTTGCCCAAAATTGTTCAATCTCAAAACGAATTTGTTTATAATTGAGTGGGGCGAAGGGCTAGACTTTATAAAATACCCTTCGGAAAGGTGCTTTTAGGTTTCTTGATTTTTTTTTTTTTTTTTTTTTTAGCTGGGACTAATGTACTTTATTTTATTTATTTATTTATTTATTTATTTATTTGTTTATTTATGTTTTAATGAAACTCCTTTTCAACCCACATCCTTGGTGTCCTGCAGGTGCTGTGGCAAAGCACCAGGACAAAAGTGGTAAGTGTTGCTGGCCTAGCACATTCTCTGCATAATCCAGCAAGTTGCCAATTGGCAGTGAATTTCAGTTGGCAAGTGGCAATGTGAGTTATCTTGGTATTTTTCTTAAGTTTGTTATAAGCTCCCAACACACTTTTGGCCTGGGGCCCACTCATCATTTAAACATTCTGTAGGAAATCACTTAGGAAGTCACCTTCAGTCTTCAACCTATGATCTCCTTAGCCGGATCACTTTTTTTTTGGTGAGACAGAGTCTCGCTTTGTTGCCCAGGCTAGAGTGAGTGCCATGGCGTCAGCCTAGCTCACAGCAACCTCAGACTCCTGGGCTCAAGCAATCCTGCTGCCTCAGCCTCCCGAGTAGCTGGGACTACAGGCATGCGCCACCGTGCTCGGCTAATTTTTTCTATATATATTAGTTGGCCAATTAATTTTCTTCCTATTTATAGTAGAGACAGGGTCTCGCTCTTGCTCAGGCTGGTCTCGAACTCCTGAACTCGAGCAATCCACCGACCTCGGCCTCCCAGAGTGCTAGGATTACAGGCGTGAGCCTCCGCGCCCGGCCCCAGATCACTTTTATTTAGAACAAAAGCAAATGTTTATTGAAGTCACATGCACATTGAAAGAAATTTGGAAAAATGCAGAAAAAAATAAAAACCCACCATTCTGCTACTCTAACATAATCAATGTTAGCAATTTGATGATATCTTTCAGTTGTTTTTTTTTCCTATGAATAAGAAAGTGTGCGTGTGTGAGATTTTGTATTCTATTTTTCATTTAATTTCTATATTACAAGATTTTTCTAATGTGAACAATGTCATTATATTCCACTAAATAGAGGTAAGTTTAGCACTATTTTCATTCATTTAATTTGTATTCTTTTGTTTTGTGCACAAAGATTTTTCTCTTAGAAAAAGCTTTCAGAATAATCTTAGAATTGATTTCCTGAAGAAAATAACTAGGGCAAGCACAGGGCTCTTTTAAAAGCAGCCATTTTTAAATGTGGGTAAAACAGTCCTTAAGACTTAGGACTAGTCTTTGAAGTGTGCTATCACTCCCCTACAAATGCATGCCCTCGTCAAATAGTCTTTGGATCATTCAACCAATCCAAGTCACCATAGTTAATCCTGTACATTTTCCTTGATAAAAATCAATGTGCTTATGTGTATATATCATATATAAATATGTATTTGTATATGCAATATATTTTTATATAAATTATATGTAAATACATATAAATCTACATTTTAGATCATGGAATGAATAAATTAGAGCTAAAAGCATATAATGTTATAATTTCAGGTTAGCGCATAAGTTACATTAATTATCCCATTTAAGGAATCATTAAGAAGTGAAATCTATTAAACTGATAATGTATTTATTAATGTGAATTAGGTTGGTATTAAATATCATTAAATAAAAAAAGAATAATCCAAATCATTGTACTGGTACCTGAATGAATCACCAGGACGTGGGAGTTTTCCTTCACTTTATTATTAATTCATAGAATCCTTCTTGTTTTCTTTTAAATGTTCAAAAATCAAAAGTATAAAAATATACAATGAAATGTTTTCCCAACCTTATCCCCCCTTCACCTAGTTCCTTGTAATACCCTACCCTGAAACAGATAGCCCTTCTTATTAGTGTGCCCTTTCAGAGTTTTTTATTCAATACAAACAATGGCAAATATAAATTCTTAAAACTCTTTACACAAAAGGTAGCATATTACACACATTGTTCCATAGCTTGCTTTTTTCCCACTGTCAGTATATCCTAGAGATATTACCATGATGATACTTAGAATTCTCATTTTTTATAGTTTCATAATATTCCACTTGCATGGATTTACCGTAATTTATTTAACCAGATTTCTTTTGATGAACATTTGAATTGTTTCTAATCTTTCTATTTCAAACATTCTGCAGTGAGTATCTTGTACATATAGAATTCTCAAAAGTGCAATTGATAAATTCAAAGTGCTATTGATGAATCCATATGTATTTGTAATTTTGATTACAATGGCCAAAAAGCTCTCAGTATGACTATATTTATTTACACAATCACCATAAATAAAATGTAGCAATTTTAATTTGCTAGAGCATGCTCCTCTTTATTATTGAAACCATATAGAAAGAATAATTTAACAAGTGTAGTATTTATATCTTTATGATGCTCAATATTTCTATCAATAAATATATTTTTTCATTTGTTCAGGTCTTCTTTTGTTTCCAACAGGAGTATTTTTAAGTGTTCTTCATATATCTCTCAACAATTTTTGTTAAATTTATTTGTAGGTATTTTATTAGTTTGTTGCTATGGTAAGTGGTATTATCATGTAAACTATTTTATTTTATATCAAATTATTTTTCAATTCAAAAGCTCTTGATTTCTATATATTAATTTTGTATCCAACTATCTTAGTTTAAACTCTTATTATTTTTTTTTTTTTTGAGATAGAGTCTCACTCTGTTGCCTGGGCTAGAGTGCCATGGCGTCAGCCTAGCTCACAGCAACCTCAAACTCCTGGGCTCAAGCCATCCTCCTGCCTCAGCCTCCCAAGTAGCTGGGACTACACGCATATGCCACCATGCCCAGCTAATTTTTTCTATTTTTTAGTAGAGACGGGTTTGTGCTCTTGCTCAGGCTGGTCTCAAACTCCTGAGCCCAAACGATCCACCCGTCTCGGCCTCCCAGAGTGCTAGGATTACAGGCGTGAGCAACCACGCCGGGCCATGAAATCTTATGCTGATAGTACAGAGTTTTCACTTGACATTAAGAGTATTGATTTTTCTGGTATCATCTAGAAATAATGATAGTTTTCTATCTTCATTTCCAATTTTAACTAATTTCTTTCTCTTGTCTATTTGCATTGCCTACTGTAACCATTGTCTATTTTTGCTGTGAAACAAATTACCTGAGATTTAGCAGCTTAAAACACACATTTATCATTTTATAGTTCCTACGGGTCAGGAATCAGGCATGGTTTCACTCCATTCTTGGCTGGGCCCCTGCTGCACAGTTTCTCCTGTGGTTGCAAACACCATATCATCCAGGGTAAACTAGGGTCTCATATGATGATGGATTGACTGGAAAAGGGTCCACTTCCAAGTTCACTTTCATGCTTGTTGGCAAGATGCAGCTACTCAGGGGCTGTTGAATGAAAGACCTCAATACCTTGATGGCTGTTGGTTGGAAGTGACCTTCAGTCCCTTGCCACATGGGCCTCTCTAATATGGCAGCATACTTTATCAAAGACAGAGAGACAGAGACAGGAAGACAGACAGAGAGAGAAGTTACAATCTTACACGGCCTAATCACGGTCCATCCCTTCATGGATGAGGGGATACTGTTTTGCCATACTGTCTTGGTTAGAAGCAAGTCAGTGAGCCAGGCCACACCCAAGGAGAGGAGACTGCACAAGGCTTGGATACTAGGAGAACAGGATCATTGGGTATCAGCTTACAGTCTGCCTGCCACATCGACTAACTATAGTGCAAACAAGAGATGATGTAAAGTATCGTTGTTTCATTGAGGAAGTAAATGTTTACTAATCTAAAAACTTTTTGCAATTCAGATAGTTTCCTACTCTTTGCTTTTAAAAAAAATGAAGGAGAATTTCATGGAATTAACTACTGATAGATCCTTAAAAATACTTTTGATTGATAGATCATAATATAATTTTTAATTTTTCTTTCAAGTTTTAAAAAATTGAGTGTCAATATCTTAAAAACTCCTTTTCTCTATTTATTTAAATGAGGTTTATCAGTGCTTTTCTCTAAAAAAGCAAAAAATAGAAATCAAAATGATGCTTAAACCCGACTTATTTTGACTATAATATTTATCTATAGATATATGTACTAATTGAAAAAAACTCTATTTATAGTTCTATATAGATATATAATCCTGATTTTTTAAAGTTTAGATCTTATTTTTAATAACTATGTTTTAAATTGTAGTATATCTATGCTGTTTTATCAAGTGAAAGTACTAATAACTGTAACAATGACTCAATCATAAGAAGTTTTTAAAATTTAAAAAATTTTTAAATTTCATTTTGTGTAATATGTGTTCTGCACAAAAATGCAGTAGAATGATGAAAAAAGACTGTAAAACATTGAATATATCACATTCAAAAAAAAGTACGAAAAGAGTGAAATGGAAACATTAGGGCAAAGGAAAAAGGGAGTGATACAAAATTTCTAACTCTTAAAAATTAGCTTATCCATGTAGTTTTGATATATATTATTTATTAAGAAGGAGTTGGGTTTGTTAGCAAGCTCTGTCACGGCATCATCAAAGACTCATGCTCCTTTCAACCCCCCTTCCATTATCCTATGTTAACAAATTGTTACGTTATTTAAATTCCATTTAACACACATAGAAGAGTGACATAAAAGTGACATCAAAGTTTTACTTTAAAATGTCAACATTTAAAATTTAGTCCATTATAATCTTTGCAACTATTTAAACTTATTTAAAATGGGAGGGAGTGGTTATACACTTATAAAAATTATTCTAGGTTTGTGGGCAGGGCGTGCTCCGTGGAGAAGGGAATAGCAGGAACTGAGTTGCAGAGATGACCAAGAGGCGTGATGTACCGGGGAGTCACAGATAGTTTAGGTATCTCTGGGATGTTGGGTAGAGTTGAGAGAAGAGTTTGGAGACATAAGATGTACACCATGAGGGACCTTGTGTGCGACACCTAAGAAATTTGGACCTTATCTGAATGGGTTGGGGACTCAGTGAAGGCTCTCAGTCTGAGGAGAGGTGTGATAGATTTGCAACCTGGAAAGAGCACTAAGAAAGCATATTATATTACAGCTGGGATTAGAAGGGGAGCACAGCAGCCCACGATACTAGTTAGGGGTCTACTGCAAAAATCCAGGGTGAAATTATGAGTCTCTGAGCAGAGACAGGTGAAGGAGAAGCTGAGACCGAAGAGGAGGTGAACTCAGAAGCTTTAACAATTGGTTAGCTGGGTGACCCGAGAGGGGATGGCAGATTTCTAGCCTGCTAATGCAAGAGAAATGAAATTGGAGAAAAAAGAATGACTTCTGTTTGGGCATGACTGAAGGTATCAGCGAGACGGTTGGACGGTTCTCTGCAGCCCAGGGAGTGGATCTGAGCAGGAGATGCAAACGTGGAAGCTGGATTCTGCTTGTTAATATGTATTGTTTTTGCATGATTATTCATAAGAGAGACTGGTCTATACCTTTTTTGTGTATGATATTTGTGTGTATGATATTTGTCAGGATTTAGTATCAGTGCTATAATCTATAGAAATAATATTTGGAAGGTTTTCTTTTCTTTAAAAGAAAACCCTAGAACCGTTTACAGAGCATTGAGATTACCTCCTCCTTAAAGGTGTGGTAGAATCTCATGGTCAAACTGTCATGCCTAACTGACTTCTTAAAAGAATAACTCTTTATTTATTCAGTTGGAACAATGTGTTTACGTTTCTAATCCCTCTGGAGTCAGTTTTGGTAAATCATATTTTTCTAAAAATATTTTCATTTTACCCAGATTTTCAAAGATTTTTTCTCAACATGGAGGAAAGTGATCTATTATGATTGTTTTAATCTCTTTTGTTTTTGTCATTATTGCCCCCATATCAGTTTTTGTTTTATGAATCTGTGTTTCTTCTCTTTTTTTTTCGTGATTATATCAACTGGTAGTTTTCTTTTACATAAGTTCTTATAAAAAAGGAAGGGAGGGAGGGAGGGAAGAAGGGGCTTCTGAGTGGCCCTAACCACTAAGCCTACTTTTCTGACTGGAGATTTGGAAACTGAGACAGTGGCTCTCCCCTAAGCGAGCTGGCACATGCTCCCTACTCAGGGTTGTGGCAAACTTTCTCTTTCCTCCACAGGGACAGCGTCTCTCAGAGGCATGGTACCTTGAGATGAAATAAAAGAACTTGCTTTGCAAAAAAATTTAAAAACTTCCAAATTTATTAGCTTTTCTCTTTTCTACTTCATTAATTTCTGCCTTCACACTTTTCTTTGGAGTATTTTGCTGTTTATTTTTTAACATTTTGAGTAGGGTACGTATTTCATGTACTTTTACTTTTCTTTAATTGATAGAAGAACTTGAGGGTATTAATGTTCATCTCAGCACAGCTTTAGCTGTATTCCTTATGATTTGTTAGTGTTTTTATTTTCTATGCTTCCTCAAAATATTGTGATTTTGGCTTGTATTTCCTCTTGCACTAAAAAATTGTTGGAGAGAGATGTAAGTGTGATGGTGGTGTTTTTAATATTTATTTTAAAAGTCCTTCTGAGTTTCATTGTTATTCATTTCTTTTTCTTTGTTTTTTTTTTTCATTATGGAATTTATGAAGGTTTTATTTGGGGGCTAAAATATGGTCAATTTTCTTGAATCTTCCATAGTCAATTATATTCACAGGAATAATAGATCCATACATGCCAGTCATGTTTATCTTACTACTTTTGCTTTTAAGACTTCTATATCATTGCTTATTTTTTGTCCACTTGCTCTATTGTAAACTGAGAGAAGCAAATTGAAGCCATCTACTGTTATGATCTTTATTTTCTTTCATATCCTATAATTTCTGTTTAACAAATGTTAGCATGCTATTTTGTATACAGATAGTCATTACTTTGGTATCAATTGCATATATATTATTTAAAGAGCACGTGTCCCATTTCTTATCTTTTTAGGCAATATTCTCACTTGATAATAAGATTGTGACCTTCCTCACCTTTCTTTAGTGAAGGGGGACATTTTTTAGATACACCTTTGCTTACCCTTTTATTTTCAATCTTTCTGAATCACTCTATTCCAGATGTTTCTCTTGTGTACAGTTTCTTTGTGATCCAATTTAAAAATATTTTTAATAGGTTAATTGAGCCCATTTACACTTAGTAATATAACAAATACAATTGGCCAATGTCCTGTTATTATCAAATGTAAGTACTCTCTACTTTAAGTTTTGCAGTTTGTGAACTGTTTATTTTTTATATGTATTTCTTCTTGAGAAGGTTTGTGGGAAGGATACGGTTATAGCAGATCTATAACTTGTCTCTTCCTTCTTGGGGATGCCTGGGTAGTTTTAACCCTGGCCAGAACTCTTATAACTATTGACTGATGGAATTTGCTAATTTAAACATAAACGAAATCGTTGCAGGGTTGGTTTGTACTGAGTTATTGCTTTTCATTTTCTTTTCTTTCTTTTTGACAGCTCACATCTTATCTCCTCCCTTGGGTCCTTGCATTTCTGCTTGGTAATCTTCCTTCATACTAGTAATCTATTTTCTTAAAGGTTTTGTTTATGGTTTTTTTTTTTTTTACTCATGGCAAAATATTGGGTTATAATGTTTATCTATTGCATTGCAAGTTTTGTTGTGTTTTTGGTGTTTTGTTTTTTTTTTTCCTGCTAATAAACCACCAGAGAAGCTTAAGAATTCTCTCACAGTACTTTGTCATGGAAATACAGGGAACCTGTGAACCAGGATCATCCATCAGGAAATCAATGTGCGGGGCGCTTCTTCCTGGAACTGCCTATCTTTGATGAATGATTTCCAGAAAAACGTGACCAGCAGCTCCCCATTAGAGGCCTGCATGTTGAGTGTTCATAATGGAGCTTTTAGTCAATGTGGACAATAAATGGGCCTGAGGACTACAGCTGCCAAAACTCTTTTCCTTTCTCCTGATTCAAGAGTTGATTTTATATTACAACATATGGATACGTCTTGGAAAGTTCTCTTCATCCTTGGGAGCATTAATTGCAAATCACACAACAGACAGTTCCTTGTAAAAGTGGTTTACAAGTGTGGTAGTTTGGCTTAGCGGTTGAGAGAAACCTGTTTCGAATATCTGCTTTCCCTCTCTTTAGCTATGTGACTTCTCTGTGTCTCAGTAACTTCATTTGTAATATAACAATAGTTGACTTACCTCATGGTATTGACCAGAGGATTGAAAGAGATTATGTATATAAAGATGTAAAGATCTTGGAACACTGCCTGCTGTCTAATGAATGTCAATAAAAATGATAAACATTATTATTTACATTGGTTAAAATAAAATATTGATTTGTGAAGCAAAGAAAACTCAGTAAATTTATATTTTGAGTCCTGAAGCCCAGGCTCAGTTTCTGCACGTTTATTTAAAGTACTTTGGTTGTAGACATTTTACCTGTCAAATTTTATTTCATTGCATTAGAATTCCATTTCAGGGCACAATGGACTACCTAATGGTGGCACAGGGCTCCTGAGTAGAGCACTGGGGAAAGAAAAGAAAAGAAAATATAGAAAAGCATCTGTTTGATGCATTGCAGGTTTTTCTGGTATTCTTTACCTGGTAAGTTTTGCTGACTTTTAAAATCATATCTTTCCACTGATGCTAGGTCAGCTCCTTATCATTTTTCTCAGTGTTGCATTAGCTGGATTTTCCTGACTGTCTGTAGGAGGTGGATACTTTTGTTGTTTTTGGTATTTTTGTTTATTTGTTTTGGTATTTTCTGAGATTTGTCATTGCTTGCTGTTCAGCATGCATTTTCAAGGCCTTCCCTTTCCCATGCCCACATGGTTTCTACTCAATCTCCACCCTGTCTTCCCAGATTCTTCTGCTCTTGATACCATGCAGAGTGTACCTTCATCTACAGAAAGTATACTTTTGAAATTCACTGCCATCAGGCCACCTTTCTACTCACTTCCCCCAAGCAGCTCCTGAGCTTATTTTAGTTGCTTTTGGCAGCCCTAACTTTTTCAATCTTAGATCTTATCTGTCTCTAGTTTTGCTAAAAGGGTGTTTAATAGATTTCCCTGTCATTTCTTGCCTCGTATGACATACAGGAGGAGAAGAAGATTACCATCTCACACAAACATGTTCATATTGGAATTCCAGGTGTATTTCTCTCCCAGAAGTCCTTGAGTGGAAACCCAATTATGTAGCTCTAATCAAAGAGCTGGCTTTGTCTTTGGGAAGGGGGCAAAAATGATACACATCTCACAGTTTCCCTTCACTTGAAAATGAGCAGGCTTTATTCTGAATATAAACCAGGACTTGCTCTTAAAACTAGGCTTCCACAACCTCCCAGTTTCCCTGGACCTTGCTTTTCTTTATTTACATGTCTTAGCGATTATTCAGTAACAACAAGCAGAGTTTTCATTCATTTTTCAGATATTACATATTATTCCATTATATGAATTTCCAATAATTAATTTGATGAGTTTTATTAATAAAATGCAAGTCAAGAAATCTTTATTCACGGCCGGGCGCGGTGGCTCAAGCCTGTAATCCTAGCTCTTTGGGAGGCCGAGGTGGGCGGATCGTTTGAGCTCAGGAGTTCGAGACCAGCCTGAGCAAGAGCGAGACCCCATCTCTACTATAAACAGAAAGAAATTAATTGGCCAACTAAAATATATATAGAAAAAATTAGCCGGGCATGGTGGCACATGCCTGTAGTCCCAGCTACTTGGGAGGCTGAGGCAGCAGGATTGCTTGAGCCCAGGAGTTTGAGGTTGCTGTGAGCTAGGTTGACGCCACAGCACTCACTCTAGCCTGGGCAATAAAGTGAAACTCTGTCTCAAAAAAAATAAAAAAGAAAAAAGAAATCTTTATTCAAGTTTGAATGTAGAATGGAATACATTAATTAGTGATGAACAACATTTAAAGATAAATGTGAAAGACCTTGCATTTAATGTTCTAATTACACAAAATGTTTATTAATATGGTGATTTTTATCTGCTCTGTCTTCGTGAAAAAGTCCATAACCAGAATTCCAGTAACCATTGATGCCTATATTCCCTAGTCATCTACATCTATAATGTGCCTATCACAAGAAGGGCATCCGGTCATCCTCATTACAATCATAGGAATACCTATATAGAAGGGAACAATATAAAATGTTGGCATGTGTCACCCAAATGTAGGCCTTTCCTCAAAACCAAAGTAACCTGCTATCTTCTCATTTTCTCTCCTACTTGAGTATAGAAGAGACAGAAGTCCTTTTACAGTTTGTCACTTTCTACTCATTTACTTTCTTTCCTGCCACCTTCCATGGAAGACTTTAAGAATAAACACACTCGATAAAGTGGAAAACTACAAATATATAAAGGTTGAGTCTAGGAAAATGCAAACTGGAAAAGAAAGTTAGAATATGAACATGTAGACTACTACTTATCAAAAGTGGAGGGTGGCAGAAACAGTTTGCTGTTCACCAAAATTTGTTTTCCTTCTTTACTTGGGCACATAACTAGATTACATCCCATCCCCCAGCCTCTCTTGTAGATAGGACCCTTTGGTTGAATTTCAGCCAATGGCATGTGACAGAAGTAGTATGTGCTACCTCTGGCTGTAGCCCATAAAAACCTTCCTTGTGCATTCTTCCACACTTTGCTTCTTCCACTTGACTGAGCAGGACATGACAATGGTGACACTGGAAGCCCTTTACTAAGGATGACAGAGCCTCTGTCCTCCTAGGTCCTTACATGACTGGGTGGAGGAGAGGTGCCCAGCAAATCTATGTACCTGCTCAGGACTGTTACCTTTGCCAAGGCACAAATGTTGATCATCTTTGAACCACTAATCAATTTAGGTATATGCGGTACTTTAGCCTAGCATAGCCAAAACAATACATGCCATTGGCACAAAGAACAATAAATCCATATTTTATATTCGGACTTCAGCAGGTCTTTTAACAGGTAGGAAATGATCTAGACAGATACTTACCCAACAAATAGCTCTTCAGGCCTTGCCTGACTTTAGAAATGAGTTAGTTCTGGCTTTCAACATTGGAATAGGCCTCAGCTGGAACAAGGGGTTGGTTCATTTTCCGAAGGGTTAAGCTCAGAACATCTGAGTGGCTTTGGCCAGTGAGCCTCAGGAAATTTCTGGATCAGGAGATGTCCAGTTGCAGGACGTCATCAGTTCAAAAAACGCAAAACTAGCTGGAAATCGAAGAGCCAACGTTATCTGTTTGTCATTGAGGTGAAATGAGGAGGAAGAGCTGTGCTCAATGTCTGGAGTCAGATAGGATGGCAAAATCCAGGACCCTAGGGGATGGCAGGTCAACGTGGAAGTCAAGAAAGCCAGTGATTCAGGCTGCCGGATTCAAATCCCTGCCTCACTTCTTACTAATTATGGAATCTTGGGAGAAACTATTAATGTCTCAGGGCTGATTTATTTTTTTTCTTCTATAGAATTTGGACAATAAAGCTATGCATCTCAAAGGGTTGTTGTGAAAATCAAGCACCTCTAAAGGGCTTAGTTCAGCGTATGGCATATAGTAAGCACTCAATAAATGCTGACCATTTTTTATTAAGATGGATGAGTAGGATGATGGAGTAAAGCTGGAGGAGTCAGGATCTAGCACAAACCAGGAGCCAGAAAGAGGTGAGAGCCAGGGCTTTGCTCAGTACAGAGATTCCCCTCTGAAGTTGTGGCCCATGACCTTTGGTCTTGTCCCACTTGGATTTGCAGGTTCCCAACATGGAGTAGCTTGGCTATGCCACTTTCCCTACAACCTCCTGCAACTCCCCAAATGTCTGGCATGGAGGAGTGTCCTGGCCATCGACATGGGGAGAGGACAGCAGCAGCAGGAGCGGTGGCCCCTCAAGGCCTGCCAGCCCTGCGAGGGACATCAGGCAGTTTCAATTCACTGAGATGTACTAGGAAATAGGGGCTGAGGAGTACCATTTGCATAGACGTCAGAATCTCATGTCCTCTAAGCATCAGCTGCGTGAATTTGGGGTAGGTCTCTAAACCTTATTTTTTTTTTCTCTCATCTGTAAGATACCGTGCATGATGACTAAATAAGATAACGTGTTATTTTATGAAATACCTAATAGGGCATATAGCAGAGTCAATCTTTAACACACACCAGCGGAAGGGGGAAATGGTATTTATATGATCTGTACCGATAGGCAAGTGGCTAGGCTGGACATGGAAACAATTTAGTTTATTCCAAAACCATACTTGTGAGCACTGTTGTCGGTTGTGATTAAACACTTAGCAGTGTCCAGTGTGTGGTGGTTGGTTCTGGTGAACGAGGGCACGCTCCATCCAGTTGGGCCTCCTCAGCTGTTATGTTCTAGGACAGGGGTCCTCAAACTTTTTAAACAGGGGGCCAGTTCACTGTCCCTCAGACCGTTGGAGGGCTGGACTATAGTTTTAAAAAAACCTATGAACAAATTCCTATGCACACTGCACATACCTTATTTTGAAGTAAAAAAACAAACGGGCAAAAATAGCCGCATGTGGCTCTCGGGCTGTAGTTTGAGGACGCCTGCTCTAGGGGCTGCTGCCTGTGTTCCTGCCTCCCATTCCCTCAGCATCATCCCGTTGTCCCCAGAGAGGCTGCTCTCAGCCACAGTTTGGAACTCCTTGCTCCTTCCTGCCCCAGGTGCCTCCTCCCGCCCTCTGTCACAGTCGCCATTGCCCCGTGCTATGACTCTTGGTTCATCACGGGTGGTTGCACTTACACCCTCTCTGACGCTGAGTTTTCAACAGTTCCACTCTGTGTCGAACCCTTCTCTGGAACCCTACCATGGCCTTGCCATAAAATGAACGTCTGTGCTGGCCTTGTAAGGAAAGCCAGCTCCGTGGAAGTGGCCTTATCTCTCGCTTTGCCTGCACACACCCCCTGCACTCCATCCACGAGGAACTGCTTGGAGACCCCTCTCGTTCCCCTGCATAGCCATGTAGCCACACACAGAATCACCTCGGCTCGGAATGTCTGGTCCCTGGGAAGTAGAAGGATGGGGCAGATGGGTCTTTATGTCATTTGCAGGTGAGGACATTACCTCTAAGTCCAACAGATAAAGTTCTACTCTTTTGACAATTAGACTCCATTCCCTCATCAACTCTTTCCTGGACTTTTATCATGGCCTCTTAAATGTTTTTTCCTGCCGGCCTCTCCCCACTCAAATCCATCCCCACAGCCTCAGGAATGATGTAACTTACTAAATTGTTCTTAATGATGGAAAATGTTCTGAACACTGTGTCCGGAAGTGCAGCTTCCAGCACTGCTTCTCTGTAAGGCTCAGAGCAAGTTATGTACCCTTTCTGTGACTCAGTTTCTTCACCTGTAAATTAGACATGTTGGACTATATAAAGTCTAATATCTGCACTTATTCTATAGGATTGTGATTCTAAGGAATCATTTTATAGCCTTCAATGTCTTCCAGGCTCAGATGATGCCCATGCATGGGGCATTTTGACTCCAAAATTTCACCTGCTATTACCAGAAACTATGGAATACATTATACATTCTTGGCTCATGTATGGTAGCTCATGCCTGTAATCCTAGCACTTTGGGAGGCCGAGCCAGGAGGATTGCTTGAGGCCAGCAGTTTGAGACCAGCCTGAGCAAGAGCTAGACCCCTTCTCTACAAAAAATTTAAAAATTAGCCTGGTGTTGTGGCATGTGCCTGTAGTCCCAGCTACTCAGGAGGCTGAGAAGGGAGGATTGCTTGAGTCCAGGTGTTTGAAGTTGCCGTGAGCTATGATGATGCCACTGCACTCTAGCCCAGGTGACAGAGCAAGACTATGTCAAAGAAAGAAAGAAAAAGAAAGAAGGAAGGAAGGGAGGAAGGGAGGAATACATTCTGCATAAAACTAATGTTAGTAAATAATTAATTCAAGCAAAATGCTTTTGGGTATATAAGAGAATAGAGAGAGACTGACCACAGGATGAGAGAATGAGGGATATGGTATGCATGCTTCTTGGGATGGAAGCCCTCAGATATTAGAATGTAGTTAGAGTAGCAAAGCCTCTAGCAGCAGACCGACCAAATTTTAGTTTCCAGAAGAAGCCACTGCCTGGGATGTAGAGGGAAAGCAAGATGGACATACATAAAGCTCAGAGAGTGATGGTGTGTTAGTCCATTTTGCATTCCTATAATATTTAAAAAAATACCTGAGACTGGGTAATTTATAAAGAAAACACGTTTATTTGGCTCGCAGCTCTGCAGACTGAACAAGCATGGTGACAGCATCTGCTTCTGGAGATGGCTTCAGGGAGCTTCCGATCAAGGCAGAAGGTGAAGGGGGAGCAAACGTATCACATGATGAAAGAAGGAGCAAGACGGGGAGGAGGTGGTACCAGGCTCTTTTAAAAAGCCAACTCTTGCGTGAATTAATAAAGTGAGAACCCACTCATTATTACGGAAGGGACCAAGCTATGCGAGAGGGATCCACCTCCATGACCTGGACACCTCCCGCCAGGCCCCACCTCCAACACTGAGGATCAAATTTCAACATGAGATTTAGAGGGCCACACATGCACACCATATCAGATGGCAAGAGCCAGGAAATAGCAGAGCAGCATCAAAAATATCCTACATGATAAAAATCCTCTAATCCCGAGTAAGGAAGCAAAGACAGAGAGGTAGAAGAGTGAGCAGTAGATATGAGTGAATTGTATGTAGAACATCATTTTGACTATGGACTCACCAGCCTGCGACTATAGAAATTAGGTAACATTTTTATTTATGCTCCCAAAATGACTTCAAGTCTCCCACTTGTGAAGAGAGAAATTTGAACTCCTCAAAATACCCCCAAGTTTTCTCTGGGTGTTCACAGTGGGGCTGACAAACAACATCTAGAATGCCCCAATAATTAATTACCATTAAAATCCACCTTTTCTCTTCAAGTTGACATTTATCATCTGTAAGGGCAAGAAGTCTCACCAAGGCTCCTGTTTCTCCTGCTTACTGATGATCTAGCGATAGAGCCTTCTGGATTTTTTGACATACATCCAGGCAAGAGGTTTTCAGTGATACCTGGGGTAGGATCTCCCAAATCCTCAAATTACCTGCAGTGATTTGAAAATCCAGTAAAGGGGGGATGCAACCTCCCTTTTCCCCCTCTCCCCAAAGGTAGCCTCTTCTTCACAGATGTTAGAACAAGGAGTGTAAGATACTGGGCTATAAGGACAATGGACACCTTCCAGCTTCTGTTTACTGCTTGCTTGCTAACCACAAGGCATTATGAGTACATTATGGGATGCAGAGGAGAAAGACAAAGAACACGGAAACCGGAGTTTCTCAGCTAGGACCCGGAACAGGTTAGAGCCTATCAGGGGTAGGATGAAGTAAGAAGCACTGTGGGGGCGGATGCATGACCAGTGTGTAAACAGCTTAGCTATAAAAGGCTCACTAGCACACAAAGGGGGGGGGGTCCCTGCCTGAAGAAGAGGCCACTGTGCTGGCACTCTGGGGGCTCAGACCCTAGCTCGAGCTAGACAATAAAACTCCTTTTGACAATTACAGCCTCGGTGACTTTGTCTCTCTGTCCCTCTGCCCTGTGAATCTCGGCTATATAACAGGAGAGACATTTGTCTAGAGCAGGAGGCTGTCTCGATCACTAGGAATCTCAACTCTTTCACCTCGTAAGCCCCGGGGTGCGTTCTCACAGTTGACACCGCGGGGAGAAGAAGAGCAGGTGACTAAGCAAGGTGAGCCTGCCAGTCCCCAGTGTGCGATGCCGACTGCTGCAGGGCTGGCTGTCTCAGACTCCCACTCAGGTTTTGTGCAAATGTGCCGCACCAACACCCCGCTTCCAGTGAGTCTTCTTTGGTCCTGCTGCTCCCGCCTACACCACTGTGGGGATGGCCCTCACCTGCCCTAATCAGGCCCCCCCACCACCTCCTCTGGGAAAAATAATTTGATCTCCTAGTTGTGTTTGCACCTTGCCACCCAGTGTTGATGATAAACCTTTGCTTAGTTAATTTTCTTCCAGTTTTGTGTAAACCATAGTATGTGTCTAAAATACGGATTTTGCAAAGGACCAGATGTTATCATAGGCACCAATTGGTGTTAAACTGGCCACTTTCTCACTTATTTTATCACATGTTTAGTTCTTACGGACATCAACTGGCATTATATTGATCTGTTTTTCCACTTGATTTTTGACCATTTGGATGTTTTTAATGCAAGCGTATTTTTCCTTAGATATTTATGATCAAGCTTAGCCCTCCGCATTTTACTTTTTGTTTCTTCACTTATTTCCCATATTTCCTTAATTTTAAAATCTCCTTAGGAGAGGAAGCAGCTCAAGTTAAAAAAATTGTATTTTTATGGCATATTGTGTCTTTATCTTTCTCCTGTTAACTTTCTAAACTAGTTTTGATACTTCCCCTTCACCAACGCAGTTTTTTCTATCTGGTGTTTCCCACTCAATGTTTTCTGTTTATTATCACTGTCCCTTTAACTAACATTTTCTGACATCTATAAAATTTTCTCCCCTTGCAGTGAGTCATAGTGAGCCTTTCTGAGGGTAGAGAAGCTGGTTCTGCCTTGTCATGTGAGGGGCACAGACACATGGTAATGAAAATAGCATGGGGCACGAGGTTGGGCATGGGAACCTGCACAGAGTAAATTATAGTTGGATAAATGGCCATGAATAACACAACAATAGTGCCCATGCACTGGTAGTTGATAAAACTCAGCGTGACTTTCCAAGGGAAGTTGCCTACCCTGTGCAACTGTTGCTGGAAGCACTAAGGAAAAATTGTCAGTTGCTGCTGAGAAGAAGAGAGAGCAGGTCATACTTAGCATCACCAGAAATCCTGATTCTCTCCAATCTGCTTGCATCCCTTTCTAGCAAATAAACCACATTTCACGGAGATTTTTGGAATTGTGATAACAGCCTGTGATATGCCCTTCTGATTATGTTATGTTATAGGTTGGTCTCCTTGCATTTGTGACACCTTGCATTTTCAAACTATTGCTTATAAAAACTTAAATGAAGACCTCACATATTTGGGTTAATCATGATACTGTTTTTTCAGTAAACAATTTCAGAAACTCAGGTGTGTGTTTTTGGTTTTTTTTAGGAAATTCTATTTTATCTTCTTTTTGCATCATTATGGAGTTATGCCTTTCTGATGCCTTAATGCAAACCTTGCTTTCTTTCAACACCTGGAATGCACAGACTAATTTTCCCTGCCTTGAGATACGGAATCAACTATCTTCCCAACGGCATTAATTCCTTGTTTCCACAGGGTTGCTTTAGAAGCCATGGGCACTGGGTCTACAAAAAGCTTGTTCCGCATTTGAACTAGAATTTGGCAGGATGACAGCAAAAATATTCAATAACATAAATCATTGTAGGGACAGAACAGATAACTTCTCCTTTAAAAAAACACCATGGATTCTTATTGACATTTCCAATTCACCTCTATTTTAATAAGTTCTTTTGCTTTACTTTTATAATAAGAGAGTTTATTAATCCATTTTTTTCAATTTTTGAGCAGCTAATTTTTCTTGTTTTCATTAATGTTAACAACCACAAAAAGCTATATATTGTCATTCCAAATCAGAGGTCTAAATTTCAATGCTGATATCCCAAAATTTGGGAGACTCCATATCTTTTCTTCATTCTTGACCCTCAGTTCAGCCATCCTGAAACCGGCCTCACAGGTTGCAGGTCCTACAATTCTTTGTTCAGCATCACCTTAGCACCAATATCTGAAAGGAAGGAAGCCCCAGCCTCCATCTAGAAGAACACTAAAGAAACTAAGAGTTCAGAACATCTCTGACACATAGATACCCTGTTTGCCCAACAAAAGATAATAAAAGGTGAATATAGCCAAATACTACATCTCAAAGTTTAAAAAAAAAATTCTATGCCAATTTTCTCCATTTGAGCTACCCAATTTGAATTTATTGTATAGTCATCCCCTTTATATTTTTTCTCTGACTAGTGCCTTTGTATATATATGGAGCATAATTTTTAGTAGTAAACTCTAGCTTCACAAAGGCACTTGGGTATATACACTGGTGCACTGGCATCAGCCTGTGCTGATAGACCAGAGTCAGTTGTGCACATCTCTTTCCAATTCTGCATTCGTAGCTTGAAATCAGCATAGTGGAAATATTTACACCATGGAAATTGGCAAACACTATAAATCAGGATTTTTTACCCACAGACCCAATTGTTAAGCATTTACCAGGACAACTCTGGGTACGCACCTCATTTTTCACAAAACCAGTCAAAATGTCAGAACATAATCAATTAGCATCCAGAATTGTCAGAATCATATGACAAACATTATGGTTAAAATTTCCCACTCAAGAAGTTTACATAGAACAGCTTTGGGGACTTTATAGCCTTTCTACAGTATTTACTAAGTAGTGTTCCCCAAAACCAATCCTCTTAAAAGAAAAAATATATGTATAATTGAATTGTAACACATTTTAGTTGCAATATCCAAGGCACATTACATTTAGCTCTCCACCAGTTTCCAGTAATTTCCAGATATTTTTGATCCATCCCCAGAAGGTTTTATTTCCACAACAGACAAACATAGAGAATTCAGTAATTTCTGGTTATTAACATTTCTGGGCGAATATATAACTTTTTGCATGAATTAATACGCACTGTGCTCTCCCCTCCCCATCATTCCACAGTAAGTGTGTGTCTTCGGGATGACATGTAGGATCAGAGCCCAGCAAGCTCTGAGCGTGTGGGGTCTCACTTGGCCAAAATCTAGAACAGGCTGAAGGATGCTATGTTTCCTTACTGGGGCTGGATGGGTCATTTGTGCTCGCTTACCAGTGGTCTTTCATGTGTTCCACCACCACCTTCACCACCACGCTGTGCCCCACCATGTTATTCCCAGGAATGTAACGGCCCCAGATATCTCACCATTGGAAAATGTTCATAGTAGAGGTTCTCAGTTTGTTGTTTATTTAGCACCTGAATTTAGGCAAGAGAAACAGTTCTACCTGAAGAGTCCATGTAGTTAAATTCTCCTGCCTTTTTATTGGCACTTCCAGAGAGAGCCATGGTCTCTCCAGGTGAGGAAGCCAGGATGCCCTAGCATCACCCTCCAGCTGCCTTGGACAGTACTTGGCTTGATTCCTCTTTCTGGGATCATGGCACTCGGAACCATAGCTCATCTGAGTCTATCAGTCTTCCTCCGTGCTTTTTGGCATTCTCTCTCACCCAAACCCCATACCTTGGACAAGACTTCCTCTGACATTGCCCCCATATTTTTACTTGCGTCAAAATTAGCTAGGTCTTGTTGGAGCTTTGGGCATCTGACTGTTTGGCCACACCAGCTCCTGGCACAAGACTGCTCTTGATGCTCTCACTCTCCTCTACTCTGAGTTTCCCTCTATCCTAATACTGTCCATTTACATTCCTCCACATTCTACAACATTCTATTTTCTTCTACTGTGTTTTCTTACCTATTACTAGAGGAAGGCTTAGGGGTAAAGGTGTATTCCAACTATTTCCCTTTTTCCCTGTGTCAGAAATCATCAGAAGCCACAATCCCAAGTCCAGATCCAAAATTGACCCAAAACAAGTATTTTTGTTTTCTAAGATGTATAATCTTGAAGACACCCCCGACTTCTCATCAGTCTCCCACCTATCTCTCCAAACAAATATGCATCGAGCTAATATTGTTAACCATTTCTATTAACAGCTTTCCATTTCTGTTATTCATTCAAAACAGGAGTTATTTAAAATCTTCTTTTTTATTTCCAAGAGGATAATTTTTTTTATTTCCTTTTACTTTGTTGTCTTTTTTTATTTTGTTGCATTATAGGGAAAGTGTGAGACTTCATGGCTTCTGCTTATTGGGCAATATGCAAGATAGTACTGTGGGTTGTTAAAACGTATGCATAATATATCATATTGCATTTATCATCTACTATTTGCTTTTTATATTCCTGATTTTATTCTCCAAATTAATCTACCTGATGTGGGCATATCTGATTTATTTAACTGCTGTTAAGGATTTTATTCATGAAGATACCACAATTGATTCATTCATTCTCCTATTGGTGGACATTTTGGTTAATTTCTTTCTCTCTCTTCCTCCTTTTTTCAATGCCAAACAATGATTCATAGAACAAATTTGTGGGTCTCTCCTTTTTCTATGAATGCAAGTTTTCTCTAAGATGGGGGCCTAAAATCATAATTGCTTGATCACAGGTTATTTAATATACTGCTTTGCTAGTATCCCCAGATTGCAACCCAAAGATGTTACAATAGTTTATAAATTCTCATGTAGCTTATGAGAATTTTCCCCACATTCTTGCCAATACTTGATAATTTTTTTATTTTTGCCATTTGGATGGTTATGCCACAATATCTTTTTCTACTTTTGCACGTCCCTGGAGAAAGACCATGTATCTTCAGATTGAAGAAACTTGAGTCCTGAGCAGAATAAATAAAAATAAATCATCATAGTGAAACCTCAGAACAACTGAAGATAAAGACAAAAATCTTAAAAGCAGCCAAAGAGAAAATACAATTTACTTACCATGGAAGCACGAGTAGACTGATAGCAAATCTCTCATTGACAATTATAAAGGTTGGAAGACAATGGAATGATATCTTCAAAGTGCTGAGGGGGGGAAAAAAAACTATCAAACTACAATTCTATATGAAGCTGTTCAGCCCACAATTATTCTTTCGGTAGTTGTATCTCTGCATCCCAAGTGGCCTCCCCACCTTCTTCGGAAATAGATTCTGCTCCTTGAACAAAGGTGTGGGTAGGTGCATGAAGCTTGGCAAATTCCAGCACTTCATGGCCCCAGTAACATGATTGGTTCAAAGGGTAGGCACATAAACAAAGAAAGACAGAAAGAGCTCTGGACCCTCTCAACACTTTGACCAGCTCAACCCTGCCCTCTTCATGCTTTGGAAATGCCTCTTCTTTGTTTCTGTCCCTTGCATCTGAGATTTCTAAGAGGAAGCTTTTCCTGAGATTTAAAAAAGTTGGGGGAGGGTTCAAATGGGACTCAGAGAAAATGAGAGAAAGACAGTGAAAAGCAACTTAAGAGGTTTTAATCAGAGTTCATGTTTTAACTGACTGGAGGTATAGGAGTGGTAGAGAGCAGATGTGGTGTGTAGCCCAACCTCTGAGAAGGATGGGAGACAGTGGCAACTACAAAAAGATAAACCATTGGCCATCAGTGGATGAACTTTCATAGGCCCATCTACCAACACCTTTTCAGCTCAGGAAGTAGAGCAACTCAATTTCTCTGTGTACATTCCCACCACAAGCACAGAAACCCCATGGGCCTGAGTATCCATATGTTGCACATCTGTGCTCTTTTTATTCAAAGTAAAGACAATATAGTCCATTTAAAGCACAGAATTTCAGAACTGGAAAATTTCTTAAAGACGCTTTAATCCAAACCCTTCATTGTATGGATGGGTGAATCAAACATACAGGACGAGTGTTTGGAGTAACATAGCTAGTCATCGACAGATCTAGGGACAGAACCTGAATCTCCTAACCCCTAAGTCACTTCTACTCCCCTGTGTCATACTCTCTCTGCACCCACATGAACTAAAACCCTGCCATCATAACTGAAGACCCCACAGACTGGATATGGATGGGGTTGGCCATTATAATGGTGTATTACTATCACACCATTGTAATAGTCAAATGGAGTTGGGGAAAGATGGCTTGGAGCAGTACCCTGATGCGAGAAAACCAAATGTGACCAGCAATTTGGAGTAGACTCTGCTCCCAGATTAAGCCCTCTTGAGTTCACACTTAGCACTTTAAAATATCCCTCCTACACACATAAAAAAATTTAACTCTAGAAAATGAAGACTTCAATAGACATTGGAGCGGAAAAAAATCAAGATCCACATGGTAAAACTTAATTAGATGTTGCCATCAAGTCTTCTCTTTTCTCTTTTCAAAGTCTTTCTCTTTACATGTCTTATTCCTTGGTGATCTCTCCCTCCTGCTCCCCACTCATAACTCCAAAAATCCCCTTCCTTTGTCCAGAGCCCTTTGCCTCTATGCCAGGATTGTAATGCCACTTGGCAAACCAAAAATTCTTTGGTTTGCCAAATATCTCATGTTCCCCAAGCCTTCTCCACTCAGGAAGCTCAGTTCATCCAGCCAAGGAGTAAGTATAGGGCATGCATGGTTCTCTGTCCAGAGTATGGAATCAACACTTCCTTTTCTCAGCACCATATGGCTTCAAGTATTGTTCTATGTCAATAAATAGAATGACTATACTCTATTTGATCACAATAGTCATATTTCTGGAATCCAGATTATCTGGAATCTAAGAATCCAGTGTTCTTACCCATTTTCCTGAAATTTTTTGAGCCTCAACTTTCAAAATGCCAACAATTGAAACACTTATTAATACATTATATTTGCTCTTATGTAAAGGTATTAAATTTAGCAAAAAAGCCACAATTTAGGCTGTAGGAAGAAATATCAAATTGAGTGTATACTTAGAAATCAGATAATTTTTTAAAAATCAAGATATATATTAAGTCAGATTATACCAAGAGGCTGATATATTCAAATGGAATCTTACTTTATAAATATCAATTGTGGATAAGCCTAAATAGAAATATTGCTCAGGGAAGAGGAAAATAATTTGTAACATCCAAGAATTTTAGTTCAGTAGATTTTTATTTTGTAAAAGCTAATTATTTGTTGGCTTAAGTGGCAAGGGACCATGTGGAAGGTTCAACATTGTATCATCTATTTCTAGATACTCTGACAAATGAAGGCAGAAGACTGTAATACACCCAAAAACCTATCGATGACAGAGGAAGGACCCTGCCCATTTCTTCTGCTCTAAGTGGATGACATTTGTTCACACTTGGTCTTAGGCTAGCACAGAGTCTCTGGCTGCAGCCCTTCAAGTGCTTTTCTCTCCATTAGGGCTGGGGCACATAAGACAGTCACATTTTTGTCTAAATCACAGACATAATCTTTGAATAACCAATTGATCTGGAGGGCAAGACCAACCAGAAAGTTTTAGGAAAAAGGGTTGGTAACTTACTGCTAGTCTTGCAGCATATTAGACCTTTTTTGTAAAAGTTGATACTGGGTTCATTTTGAGAAAGAGAATGAGATATTTCTTTCTCATTATTTGGATGATAATTACCTTTCTTACTATTAATATCTTTTAAAAAGGAATTGTAAAGACTGCATTTCTAGGCAAAGTCTGCTCATCATAGTAGAGTGGAAAGTATACCAAGTCCATACTCTACTGAGTCAATGGCATGATGGGTATGAAGACTTAAGATGTGGACCAGGAGGGGTTTGAAGCCATGCTCTCAAAGCTGTTTTTATACATTCTGGAAAATGATAGTTGTCCACATCAAATAACTGGGGTTGGGGAAGGAATAGGGATGTAAAGCCATGGTTCTTGCTCTTATGAGGTTTACATCTTAGTGGTGGAGACAGGAAATAAACAAGTACACAAATAAGTATGAGAGAAATGCAAACCGTGGTAAGAGCTATGATTTTGAGAATGAGCATCACATTTCTCTGTTTTGCTGGGTGAGTGCTTTCTACATGCCATCTCTGCTAATTGCCTTACGTGTGTTTCCTATTGAATTGTCCCCACCTGTCAAATGAGGCTTAGCAAAGCTTCAGTCACCTGTCTAATGTCACACAAGTAGTAACACTCAGCCAGGGGTTCCAGTACAGGTGTCTGTTTCCAGATCCCTCTCTCTGAACCACCTCACGTGCCACCTCTCCCAGTGATGGAGAAGGGATAGTTTCCATGGTCAACTTCCACTTCTGGTGAGAATGTGACAGCTTTCCTGATCCCATGCTTTTAGCTCACACTCATGCCTACCCTTGAACCCACCTATAATGAGACCATCAACCAATTAAAGTGAGCACTTGTCACTGTAGGGTGAGAGCAATGCATCTGTGAGTCATGGCTTCAAGCCCCACGTGGATGGAGGAGAGGGTAGCATAGAAGGAGAAGATGGTAGCATACTCCTAAGTGTGCTCAGCAGTCCTCTGGCATTGTTGCATGAGTCTGGGCATCTAAACCCATGGTTTGGGCCTTCTGCCTGGTGGTTGGAATTTTCATTTCTGAATCTTTACTTATATACTCAATAAATCCCTAAATGGTTTTGTCTTCAATATAGTTTCATTATTTATTCAGTCAGCAAATATTGACCCTGTTGGCCAGTGACACTGATGATGGGACTTGCTCATGAAATTGAGGGCAGACACTTTTTTATCTTTTAGGTATATTATAACTGTAAAAGTGCTTAGTGCTCCAGGGTCCCATGAAGGGTGGGCTCCTACAAAACATGCAGAGTAGAAGCAAAAGTTGGTTAGTCCCCTAAAAATCTTTAAACAGGGGATCAGACTTTAAGACAAAATGAATTCTGAAAAAAAAAAAAAGAATTCTATATTTAGGAAGAAAAAAACAGACACAAGCTTGATATTTCCCCTGTCTAAATAATGTCCTAGTCTAACCAAGTTGGCATTCCCTGTGTGAGAAAGTCACTATGTAACACTGTTCTAAATCAGTCCTATCCCAATGGGGTTTAAAATGTTTAGAAAATAGAGCTGCCTTTAAGAAGCAGCTTTATAAAGCCTTGTTGGGTGATATATGTACATTAAAGTTTTTTTCATTTTCACAGACACTTGAGTTTTACAAGTCAGAAGGGAGAAGGAATCAGAGTCAATTGCCAGCCAAATCTCCCCCTATATGGATAAGAACCATCATGAGGTTTATCAGAGCAGACACCATGACCTCTTGTTGACATGATTTTGAGCAAAGGAGAGACGGGGGGTGGGGGGGGTGGGGGGGTGCGGAGGGCACCCACCTCTCCCAGAGAACATGAAGCATCAGTAGAAGGAAAGAAGCCACAAAAAGGGAAGAATATCGCGCTCTCGCTCTCTCTCTCTCTCTCTCTCTTTATCTCTCTCTCTCTCTCTCTCTGTCTCTCACATACACACACACTCATGAACACACTTGGTACCAAAAACTCCCACTTCTTTCTTTGGACTCCAGAGATTCTTTTGTTAGGACCCCAAGATCTCACCAAAATCAACTTTACACTAGAGAAGAGGACATGTGTCCCATGAGAAGCTGGATTCAAGTTTTGGCTGAGGAGTTTTGAAGACTTAAGACGATGCAATAATAGTAAATTAAAACTGTAGGTGAAAGCGATTTAAGGAGGTAGATTCAGCAGTAACGGAACCAACCCAGTGTAACCTAATATACCCATGGCACCAGGCCATTTGGGGAATCAGAGAGACCTGGAGCCAGAATGCAGCCAGCTGTGGGTCAGCACCCTCATCAGGGGCCACTGCTGGTGGCTTGATGACAGGAAACTGCAAGATTCAGAGTGGTAGTGGTTTGGGCAGAATCTCAGTTAGCAGCCAGGGACAAGATCTGGAGACAGAAGGCAGTGAGGAGGGTATAAAGTCCCCGGCAATAAAAATGTAGAAAGGTTGTTAGTAGATCTGCTAGAAATCTATAAAACCAAGATCTTCTGTAAATTTAAATCATAGAAAAACAGATATTGTGATCAGAAATATATGCATTGGGATGATGAATGAGGAAAGAGATGAAAGACAGGGGCTGGGAGAAGAGGAAGAGGTGGCAGGACAGATGGATTGGAGAAGAGGCTGCCGTCTCTTTCTGTCCCCAGCTGCTCTCACCCCCACCCCTACACCCATCCCCCCCATCCCCCTTCCTACTGAGATAGCAAGCAAATCAGATAAGATCTCAAGTCTCAGAAAGAAGCTGTGGCTTAGGAAAATGATGGAATTAAAGTTCTGAATAAATATGCTATGCAGCTGAAACTGCTTGATCTTGATCTTCAAATCAGAGGAGAAAACTCATAGGGAAAGAAATGGATGAGATGATTTGGAAAATGAAGAGCTAACTGGCAGATTACCATGGTAAGAAGACAAAATGTCAGGGACATTACGGGATGCCAAAATCCACATTAACAAGAGTTGAAGAAAATATAGTTAGATAGAATAAACATATTTGATAGCACAACAAAATAACTCTAATCAACAACAAGTTAGCATGTACTTTAAAATAACTAAAAGTAAGGCCGGGTGCGGTGGCTCACGCCTGTAATCCTAGCACTCTGGGAGGCCGAGGCGGGCGTACTGCTCGAGGTCAGGAGTTCGAAACCAGCCTGAGCAAGAGTGAGACCCCCGTCTCTACTATAAATAGAAAGAAATTAATTGGCCAACTAATATACATAGAAAAAAAATTAGCCAGGCATGGTGGTGCATGCCTATAGTCCCAGCTACTTGGGAGGCTGAGGCAGAAGGATTGCTTGAGCCCAGGAGTTTGAGGTTGCTGTGAGCTAGGCTGACGCCATGGCACTCACTCTAGCCTGGGCAACAAAGTGAGACTCTGTCTCAAAAAAAAAAAAGTAACTAAAAGTATGGAATTGGAATGTTCCTAACAAAGAAATGATAAATGCCTGAAGTGATGGATACTCCAATTACCCTGATTTGATTAATTCATGTTGTATGGTTATATAAAAGCATTGCATGTGCCCAATAAAGATCACAGCTATTATGTACCCATGATAATTAAAAATTTTAAAAAGGAGTTGAAGAAAACAGGAACCATTTATGTTCTAAGCCAAATAATGAGGTGTCAGCAAGGTATCAGCTGTAAGAAAAAAAAAATGTAAACTTGGAAAATGATTTTTCTTTTTTTTACTGCTGGCAGCCAAAGCTTTAGTTGAAAATAAATGCAAAATCTTGCAGCTGGCAGTAGACATCCTTAATGATCTCCATCAGCAGAGAACTAAGGCTCTGCTAAAGGATCTAACTCAGAAAGCTTATAAGCCAGAAAGAACAGAATCTGTCAGCTGCAGGAGAAAGGGATGTTCACAAAGAATTCAAGAAATGGAGGGTGAGTTATATTGAAAACAGATTATGTAAAAGTCTGTTGGATTGCCATGAGAACAAAAACAGGCCACAAGACCAGGATTTTTCTTCCTGATGCATCACTATTTCTTACTAAAGAGAAGGTAGATGCTGCCTTCCCAAGACAGAAATTGCAGGTAGCAAACCCAAAGACTGGTGTGATTCAGAGACCAGAGAAGTTAAACCAAATCCAGGAAGATCCACTAAATAACTCCCATCAAAAGAGGTCCCAGAAGCTGGCTGACTCCCATGGGAGTCACCTGTTCTAGTTACAGAAGAGGCATGCATTGCAGTGAATTAGTTGTGAAAGGGACTCCACTTGGGAAGAGAATGGTATATGCGATGTCAAGAAAAACTTTACCCTCTGATCTATATGTAAGCATAACTTATTTTAATAATTAATAAAAAGTTGCCAGAATGTCTATTGAGTCCCACCCACTCTGAAAGACCAACTATCCAACTCTCCCTGATAGCAGGCCCAACAGGATATCTCCATTTCATCATCAATCAAATAGGTTTGTCTGGAGGTCAGTATGAGTTGTGCATAGGCTGTTGCCTGGGCCAAAGAAGTGTTTTCAATGTCTGAAAAAATATCTGCCTCTAATATTGACCCCAGCATGGCTTCATTAATAAAGAATGGTCCCAGAAGCTCTTTCCTTTTGCCTTGAGGGCAGGTTTGGTTAATGCTGATGTAAATAATTTCCCATCTTTATCGGGAATATCCATCATTAACCCACCACCACAAGGACTTCCACCATCATCTGCTATTTTCTCAAACACGGACCCAGACATTCTTCCCCACCTTTCTCCCTGGTGATTTTATATCGCCTAACTAAAGGACAGTCATCCCTGCTGAAGGAACTTTTAGAAGCTCAGACTCTCTTGCCACAAGAGAGAACCTTCCTTCTGGACCCCAATTACTCTAGATTATCTACCCTTCCCTCTACAAAATCCTTGCAGGTTTTGGGTTCTAGAGAGGGGCCCATGAGCCTCTGCTGATAGCACCACTGAGTCCCTCAGGTTTCCAGCCTGGGATTATGAATGAACTCTTAACACAGTTCATATGCTTCAAAATCCAATATATGAATGTTACTTTGGTCATTAGACTTAACACTTTTTTAGAACCTACTTTTATTAGTAAGGGATCTTTTCGAGCCAAATGAACCAAAAAGATTCATTTCTTTTTGAATGAATCTCTATCAGATAGAGAGTTGATTTGATATGAAGTAAGGCCACTACTTAAATTGTAGCCTCCCATTTTCTCCACTCTCCTCAAACCTATTTTATGTATTATTAATGTAGTTTATATAGTTAATGTAGTTTATGAAACAGAAATTGATTATAGTGCCATGCTGAATATAACACTGTTATATAAATTTGTTTAAAAATAAAAGTGTAGGAATAATTATCAGGACTATTTGCTAATCTATGTTCTTTTGCTCATCCATACATACTTTGGATAAACTTAGCCAAATGATCAAAAGTCAAAACACTTAACTTGGCAATAGATGGATTGTTGCCTGAGAGGAAATGAGTAGTCACTGAAATACCAGACAACTGAACCCAAACCTATGATGTAATGCTAAATGGTACACTCCGATGCAGTGACTCATTTAGAAAATCACTAACATAAGGATTCCATCAATATTTGTTTTCAGCTGTGAAAGTGTAGATTGTCAGACTCTGTGACTCCAGTGGAATCCTTTTGTCTGCATATAATTAGAAGTCAACATAGACCTAAAAGCTACTTTCCCGTTGATGTGGAGGTGTGACCCGGGGTCCTGTTGGCTCCACTTCCCTCTTATCTCAGAAGGTGGCATCTCCCAGCACCCCAGATTTCCACCAAGCTCAGTTTAGAAACTTCTAGGTTGCAGCATGATGGCAGTAAGGTCAAGGTCATGATTTCAACGGCTGTGGGGGCCATGAGCAACCTCTCCCATTTACAAATGCAAAACACCCCGTGGTATAAGAGGGATGCACAGGTGATTGCTCAATTTTAAACAGTTATTTTTATCACTACCCTTAACCAAACATTCCTGCAAGCGTGTACCTGTGTTACAAATAAGAAGAGTGAATATGCAAAAATCTCTCCAAAACGACAACTGTAAACCCTGCTCTTAGGCCAACAGTATCACCTTTGTCCACTGAGAATACTCCATTTTACTTAAGCAGGGACAGTCAGCACCTGTTGATGGTGTTATTAATGGGACTGGGACATGCCATAGGGTAAGGCAGGAAGGCCCCCCAGGACACTTCCAGTCCAGAGCTTCCACATTCTCTCTTGTAAGAACTGCAACCCCAGATGGACATTGAGCAAATTACTGTCCCAGAGCACAGCCCTGTCTCTCTGTAATTTGCTGGAATTTTTGGAGCTTCCCATAGTCAAAGTTTTCTCATGAATCTTTATTTGCCTTTCTTTCTTCAACTCTTTTATCTTCCATCTAAAACCATGAGTCTCAAGGGTAGATCTAGGATTGAGATCTAAACATCAAGCTGTAGGTGAGAATGTAGAGGCAAAATGTTTGTCTTGAATTTTACATAAATAAACAAAAAGAAAATGTAAGTTCATCTGGAGAAAAGATTATGATGATTTCAAAGACATGGGTTGAAGTGATTTCTTTATAATCCTCTCCTCCATCCTCATATCTCTGGCCGCCCCCAACACTAGCACCCCCATGGTGAATAAGCCACCTCATCTCCTACTTTACAATCGAAGCCACAGGTGGAAACTGTCTCAAGTTCCTGCCACTAGCCCTGAAAATCTACCAGAATTTACACTCTCCTTTTCTCCTTCCCTCTTTTCCATTGAAAAGGCAGCCCTGCTCCATGCCTGATTCCCTCACTGGGCCCCGATTCCTCCCTTTCCAATTCCTGAGTTCTCAGTTCCATCAGTTACCCCTCCCTCCCTCATCACACACCCCTTCTGCCACCTCCCTCAGCTGCACTCGCCATTCAACCCAGCCATTGTCTATTCCTCTGCTATTTCCTTCATGCTCAAGCCAGTTGAGAGAGTTGCATTTACCTTCACAAATTCCTTTTCCTCTCCTCCCCTTTGCCCCACACAGAGAGTACCCTACAGGGTCACCAACAGTTCCTTGTTGCTAAATACAGCAGACACCTCGGACTTCTAAGTACCTAGACTTTTGAAAAATTACCCCTATAAAAAAACAACAAACAAACATTCATTCATTCAGTCAACAAGTATTTATTGAGTTCTTCCCAGTGCCAGGAACTGAGGGTGCAGCAGTAAACAGGTGTTGGCAATCACGGAGTTTACATTAGGAAGGGAAGAGAAGCCAAGCATTAAACAAGTAAATAAATGAACAAGATCGTTCCAGAGGGTGATAAGTGCTACAAAGACAAACAAAACTTAGAGTGACTGAATAGAGAGTAGCTATGGAAACGGCACTGAGTTTTCAAGGGAAGCATCTCCGAGATGATATTTGAGCTGAAGACACCTGTGCAAAGAGTCTCACAAGCAGAACGAACAGCAAAATGGGAGCTCCAAGATGAGCACAAGTGCCGAGAATGTATGACGACACATTGTTTATTCGTACAAACAGAGAGAACAGAAAGAAGGGGAAAAAGTATGATCTTGCTGGGCAGGGAAAGGGCTTCTGAATCACAAGTGAAGTGGACCAAGCCTGAAAGAACAAGGAGCCTGTATCCTGGGGCATGGCCTCTCCTCCCTCCACTGGCCTCATAGGTAGAAAAGGTAGGTAGAGAGGTTGGGGAGGAGTTGGGGGAAGGATCTATTGCCTACATCTTTCATCTTTCAATGCCAACTTTTGGAGCCAGTAAACAAATCAGCCAAATGTGGGCTTAAAACAACCTAGGAAAATTTCTGGAGTATACCTAGCTGGATCCACTCCAAACCCTCTTCTCCTACTCCCCAACTCTAGGCTGAGTAAGGAAAGTGGCCAAAGAAGGGTGCCTTCCTACAAGGCTATTGCTGAGGGTACCATGGAACCCTAAGGCAAAGCCAGGCCCTAAGTGGGGAGTGCGTTAGAGAACAGTGTCCTCATTATCAGCTTCAGTGGTCAGAGTCCTCGGTGGGTAGGAACTGACATGGGACTTGGAAGGGCTCTCCAGCATTTGTGCCTGGGAGAGCAAACGAGAGCCCAGAAATATACCCCCAAAACTAAGTTCCTCAACACACACACACACACACACACACGCACACCAGTCCGCAGGAGCACAAGATGATCTAAGTTTCCTCATTTGACCCAGGGGGCAACCTCCTCCGGGCAGTACATGTTTGTGTGTAGGGGATTTGGCAGAACCAGGTGGAGTGAAGGTGGGGGTTGGTGTTTATGGCCTTGATCGAGAGCCCATACTTGAGATCACAATCCTCCCCAAGGTCTGGGGCTACAGATAGTGTAGGCAAAACAGAGAGAAGAGATGGGAAGTCAACCCCCAAACCTTTCCCATTATAACTGGGTCCAGACCCCCTCACAATGTGAAAAGGCCTCCTACACAGGAAGAGAAGTCTTGAACTGCTTAACCTCCCCTAACTCTCCTCTTTCCCAAGGCCAAGCTCCTCTTCTATTTTTCCCAATCCCACTACTCTGTCACATGGAAATGTGGAGGGGACAGCCAGGAAAAGCACTGAGGAACCAGGCTTCAGCCTTGCCCAGAAATTTGAGAGGTCACGATCTAGAAATAGAAGCTCTCTGAGGCCCGGCACGGTGGCTCACACCTGTAATCCTAGCACTCTGGGAGGCTGAGGCGGGCAGATTGCTGGAGGTCAGGAGTTCGAAACCAGCCTGAGCAAGAGCGAAACCCCATCTCTACTATAAATAGAAAGAAATTAATTGGCCAACTAACATATATAGAAAAAATTAGCCGGGCATGGTGGCGCATGCCTGTAGTCCCAGCTACTCGGGAGGCTGAGGCAGCAGGATCACTTAAGCCCAGGAGTTTGAAGTTGCTGTGAGCTAGGCTGACGCCAAGGCACTCACTCTAGCCTGGGCAACAAAGCGAGACTCTGTCTAAAAAAAAAAAAAAAAAAAAGAAGCTCTCTGAGCACCCCGTTCTGGTCTAATGAAATGCTCTGTGACCATAGGCCTGTGTGTCAAGGTGGGGAGAAGTAGGAGGGCAGCAGCCCTGTGTCTGGGACCACTCAGGAGAGGGCATAGGGGTAGGGCATCCCTGTAGTTGAAGCCAGATAATTTGCCCAAGGTCACACAGTTTGAAAGAAGTGGGATCATCCAGAGATAGGCTGGACAGGGCTCTAAGGCAGTGCCTTGGAGTGTTTGTTCTCACCCAGGCTGGGACCAGAAGCTATTCAAAAAGCCCTATGTGAGATTGGAGACAAGGACCCGAGGAGTAGGAGGGGGCTGCTTCCTCATGCCTTTTCTCTCTGCCTACGACAAAGCACGCAGCCACATCTGACACATAGATAGAGACGACTCCTACGCTCTCTGGGGGTTTCTTTGCATCTCTGGATTTGGTGGCAGCCTAACATCTTACTCAGAAAATAACCTGAATCTTCGCCAGAGCTCTGACTATGGGCTGATGTTGGGAACTGGTTAATGGCACAGGGAAAGAGAGGAATCCCAATTTGAGAACTAATTACAAAGAAGAAGGTAAAGGACCAAAAGTCAGGCTCAGCAACAGGATGCCAGGGATGGAAGAGGGTAAAGATGTGGGGGACAACATGTGGGCTGGCTCTTGAGCCATCCTGACCCAAAGATCCTGGAGGCCTGTGCACATCGTGGGGAATAGGGGACTGTGGGTGAAACCAAAAGAGCTGTGCACTGACCTCTGGAGCCCATAGATACTGCTGGGACCATCCCCTGGCTGGAGTATAACACACAGAGATGCCCTGCTCACCTCCAGGTGGGCTGCCTCAAGGCCCCCACACCACGGGGGCCATGGGCATCAGCAGTTGCCACATCAGCAGGTGTTTGCCCCTGCATCATATTTGAAGCCGGATAACTTGTCCGAGGGCAGACGGGTTGTGAAGCAGGGAGTCCAGGAGCTGAGGCCGTCCATTCACTTGAAATTCCTCCGTGATCACTTCTTCTTTGGGGTTGGCTTGATCCTCCTTTTCAATCTGATTTACAAAGAGAAAAATAAAAATGTGCAACATTGGTAAGTGATGTACACTCTCTCTCCATGCTCAATTAATATAACTGTGAATCTGGAGACTGCCTTTGAGGTTATTTTTCTTCTGGAAAATCCAGCCTTAGAATCCTTCCCCTTAATTTCTCAATTCTGGTAGTCTGGCCCAAATTAACACAATAATAAATTTTCCCTGGCCTGAGCCTAAGAAAGATCTTCTTTAAAAGTTCTCCCATTTTTCCCAGCTACTCAGGAGGCTGAGGCAGGAGGATCACTTGAGCCCAGGAGTTTGAGGTTGTTGTGAGCTAGGCTAACTGACACATGGCACTCTAGCCCAGACAACAGAGTGAGACCCTGTCTCGAAAAAAATAAATAAACAAATAAATAAAAGTTCTCCCATTTTTATGTATAATAATTATTGCTTTTCTAGTTAATCATTGTAGATCATTTTAAAACAGAAAAACACAAAGAAAATCAAAATACACCCCACTCCTGGGAGAAAAGTTTTACTATGCATAAAGATATGAATGTACATACATATATACATAGAATGTATGCACTCAAATTATAAAATTGTGACCATATCAACATGTTTCTATTTTGATGGGTAACAAACTGTGTTCAAGAAGGAGATAAACAACATCCAATAAAGACATTATAAATATGTGGCCACAGATAAGCATTGCTTGCAAATTTATCCAACATAACAGTCAATGAGATCAATTTATTTAGACAGCAGAACTCTATGTGATTGCTTTTGAAAGGAGAGCATGTTGAATAGTTTCAGAGTACCATCAAAGTTTTTAATTTAAAAAACAAACACACACACACAAAAAAAACAGATGCGTGCATTAGAAATACGGCACAATCTTTATTCTAGAGACCAAACTTATGGGGAGCACAGCTTTTCTTATAATTTGGGAGATTTTTTAAATTAGAAATAAAATTCATATTCAGTTATTAACAATATAGCATTTTTTAAAATCTCAAATTATGTATTAAGCTGACAATGTTGATGCCCTTCAAACAGAATTGAGGATACCAAAAAATAAATAAATAAATAAATGCAGAAATATTTTATTGAAACTTATGGAGTGAATTATAGCCTGGAGGGTTGGAATGCATTCCTTGAAATTTGGGGAGGGAATCTCTGTAAGCTTTCTGGATGACCCCCAGACATACAGCAGCCTGTGTGTTTTAGAATTCCCCATAGATCCTGCTGAATATAAAACCCAGATACTGAGGCTAACATAGTAGCCCACGGATTCCAGATGTCACCCAGATGTTCAGTGCAGGTATCACTGAAATCATGGCATCCCAGGTAGTATGAACATCTAATTATCTAATTGGTACTTTACTGGCTACGGTAGCCACATTGGTGGCAATGGGGGTGGCCAAATTGTGCAGCAACAGTCCCAGAACTTCAAATCAACCAGGGGAGGCAACTGAGTTGGAGAGGATCTGCTAGTAGTTAGGATTAAATGACACAATGTATCCATTGAGTCACAGTTCTAATAATATTCACTTACCTATAGTACTACTATAATATTAAGAACTAATGAAGTAGGTAGTATCCTCATTTCACAGATGGGGAAAATGTGACTTTGAGAGAATAAGTAATTCAGACAAAGGGCATCCACAGAGCTCAGACTCAAACCTTTTCAATTAATGCTCTTTTCTTTTCAATTTTACTTTCCAATTGTTGGAACAATGCCAGAGTCCTTGCCCTTCTCACTGGTCCAGAGTGACTGCTAAGTGTGTTTTTAGGCCTCGCTCAGTCAATAACATCAGCCACGCCCTGAGACAGGCCCTGGGGATATGAGTATAAGATTCCCTGATCCTGAATCATGCACATTTCATCCAGCAAGGGAGATGGACAGGTAAGTGAATTGATGAGCAAGGGTGTCTGAAATATAGCAGTGGAAGTATCAAGGGAGCCCAGGGAAAGGCAACCATCTGCTCACCAAGAAGTATAAAAGGTTCTTAAGCCAAAGGGCTATGTCAAGACTCCTTACCACTGACAGCAATAATGATTCTATAGGAGAATCATCACAGGAGAGGAGTTCTCTGCCTCCGTAAAATACTCTACATATCATTCCTGATGACCAACCCAAAATAGAAAAATACTAGTTCACTATTGTGCAAAAGTCAAGCTCTATATAAAATGTCCTAATCATCTTATTATAGCACAGCTTTGGAAGGTTAAAATTATGAAGACTTCCCCATATAGCAGAATATAAGAAATAGACATGTCAGGCCATGTAGGGTTGGGGAAGGAAGTGTCATTAGTCTTTGGCTCACATATGAACAACTATCCCATAACTGTTCTTCAAGGTGTTAACTCCCTTCAATAAGAGGTTGGCCCTAAATGAGGATTGGAATTAAATCCATAATGCAAATCCAATCTCCAGATCTTTGGTGACCATCAGTCATAAGCATTAAAGTGACATCAGTACCTGGTGATTTGGGGCAATTACTACCACAGTAATTCTGTTAATAATAATAATCAGGACCAATTCTTTACATCCAAAGCATGTTCATGGTCATTCTTTGTTTGCATGATAGAGCATATCAATCAATGGGTCATGAAGAAAGTTGGGCTATATCTGAAAATGAGGATTTGAAGAAAGCACAGACAATACAACTCAAGAACCTTATCTGATTAAGTTTGGGCCTTAGAGCTCTAACCCCTTTTAATAACCCAGAAGGCCAATTTGGCAAGACTTAATCTTATTAAAACATTTCTCTGAAAAGTAAATGTTTTAAACAAAATAGCAGTTCAAAACATATACAAAAAATAAGCATACATATTGAAAAGGAAAATATAAAACTGTCTCTACTCAAAGACAATATGATTGTCACTATAGAAAGAAACCCCAAGGTCTACAAAAAAAAAAAAAAAAGACCTAGAATAGGTGAGTTTAGAAAAATCACAGAATATAAGATCAATATACAAAAATCAGTTATATTTTTATATAGTAGCAATGAATAATTGAAAATTAATATTGAAAATGTACTATTTTTAATATCACCAAAAAGCATAAATTCTCAGGTATAAAGCAAACAAAATATGTGCAAGATCTGTATACTAGAAACTACAAAACAAAAAAGACCTAAATAAATGAAAAGATATACCATGTTCATGGATTGGAAGGCTCAATATTGTTATAATTCTCCCCAAATTGATCTATAAACTCAATACAATCTCTTTCAAAATCCTACCAGGATATATTGTAGAATTTGACAATGAAAATTAATATGGAAAAGTAAAGGAACTAGGATAGCCAAAACAATTTCAGAAATGAAGAACAATGTTGGAGAATTCACACTGATTTCAATATTTACTATTAAGCTACAGTAATCAAATATGGTATTTGTGAAATGAAAAATACATAAAAATGGGAAAAATTGAAAGTTCAAAAATAAACCCACAAATCTATGATCAACTGACTCTTTACAAAATTACAAAGGTAATTTGGTGGAGAATCTTTTCAATAAATGATGCTGGAACAATTGGATAACCATACAAAAACACACAAAAATTGAACTTCAATTCACACCTCACAATATTTATAAAAACTTAACTCAAAATGGATAATAATATAAATGTAAAACCTAATTTTAAATTTCTGTAAGAAAATATAGGAGAATATCTTTGTGACCTTGGGTTAAGAAAAGATTTCTTAAATTAAAAATTTATTAAAATTTAAAACTTTGATTCTTCACAAAACACTGTTAAGAAAATAAAAAGGCAAGTCACAGACTTGGAGAAAATATTTCCAAAACACATTTTCAATAAAAGTCTTATATCCAGAATATTGTTAAAGCTCTTGAAGTACAATAATAACAAAAACAACTCAATTTTCATATGCAAAAGATTCGACCAGACACGTCAAATAGGTGTCTTTGGTGGTTGATCCATAGGCTCATTAAAACATGCTTAACTTAGTCATTAGGAAAGTGCAAAATTATAACTAAAACAGGATACCACTACACACCTATTAGAACAGGTAAAATTTTGAAAGCTGACAATAACAAGTGCTAACAAGAAGCCCAGATTTCTGGTGAGAATTCAAAATGGTACAACCACTTTGGAAAATAATTTAGCAGTTTCTTATAAGTTTGAATGCATACCTATTATATAACAATACCAGTCCTAGTTATTTACTGGAGAGAAGGGAAAGCTAACTTTCACATAAATGTTTATAGCAGCTTTATTCATAATTACCAAAACTGGAAACAAATGTCCTTCACCTGATGAGTAGCAAACTCGGAACTCAGAAATTTATACGCGAGGTAGGTGTATACACATGGTAGGTGCTTCCACATAATGAAATGCTACTCAGCTATAAAAAGAAAAGAACTACTGACTCATGCACAACATGATTCTATCTCAAAAGCACTATACTGAGTGCACGAAAGAAGCCAGACTCAAAAGGCTATCTTCTGTATGATTCCATTTATATGACGTCCTAGAAAAGGCAAAACTATCTGGACAGAAAATAGATCAGTGGTTACTAGGGCATGGGGAGCTGATTACAAAGGAAAAGTATAAGGGAATTTGGGGAGGGTAATGAAAATATTCTATATCTCACTTGAGGCAATGGTTACGTGACTATGTGTATAGAAATGTATGCTGAAAGGATTGAATTTTTCCATATGTAATTTGTACCCCAATAAGCCTGATATACATGGGATATGTGTGTGTCAGCGTGTGTGTGTGTGTGTGTGTGTGTGTGTGTGTGTGTGTGTGTGTGTACGTAAACTGCAATGAGGACATTTGGCAAAGCAAGCTGGCAAAGAAGCGCAATGTGGATGTGGAG